>LOJH01021744.1:3575-20167 GCA_001685095.1 Ellobius talpinus
ATACACCCAGACAGAATATTGTATACATAATAAATAAATAAAATATTAAAAAAAGAAAAAACAATGAGAGATGTGGATAAAATAACATATATTCATATACATTATATAAATGCATATGTATCATATGCATACTATGTGTTTGTGTATTTGTAATATTTTACACAATATAATATATGTTTCATATTAACAAATACACAAACAAATTGAAAAGTATCTTATAAGAAAGAGATGCTAATGATCACTTTGCATACAAAAAAGTATATTAATCATTAGTTGCTAAGTAAGAGCATATTCAAAGTACCATGAGATACAAATCCATACACAATAGAATGGTTGAAATTTAGAAACTGACAATACCAATCATTCATGAGAATACACAACAATGTGATTTCTCATAAATTTTTGGCAGGCATATTGTATGGTGGACCACTTTGGAAACTGTCAGTCTTTTTCAAAGTCAAATATTTGGCAACTTTGCTGGTAACAGTTACAAACATAATTATTAACCACAAATGCCTATCAACAGAGGAGTGAGCACATTGTGGAACAGTTATGCAATGGACGGCCGCAGGCAGCAGCCTCTAGAGCATCCAAAGAGTTAAAGAAGCTAGATACAGAAGAGTTCATAGTATGTAATTTGTTTCCATTGCATTTGATTTTCATCAGAGTACTATAACAGTTAAAACCAATCAATGTTGAAAGCAATGGGAACAGTGTTTCCCCAGGTGCACCAATGTATAAGCAATAGAAACTGGCTGTGAAGATGGTGAGACATCATTGGGGGGACAAGCGTAGTCTATACATTGTAAAGCACATGGATTTCTTGGGCATATAGTGGATAATTGAATGAAAAATTAAACATCATTTACTTAAAATTTTTGTGGCCATCTTTACTTAATTATAAATACACATTCAAAACCAGTGCCGGCCATTGTTTTATGCCCTGGAAATGCAACAATAAGTTTCCCCTGAAGGACAGTCTTGAATCATCTTAAAATAAGAGAATCTGAGAAGGGCTAAACACAGAGGGAGAGGGGAGAGAGTCATCTGGCCATCCGGAGGAAAGATGGGGCTACATTAAGGATTCTGTTGGAGGTGAAGATTGGACCTCCACTTATTATGTGGAATTAGATAAAAATTAATGACTGAGATTAGTTTAATGACTAAAAATTATATCCAGGAATGATCAGCAAAGCAACTAAGACCTGCTATATACTTCATCCAAGAGGTAGAGAGGAGCGAGCACTAGAGAAAGAGCCTGTTTGATGGTGTGTATGAATGATACAGTCTCCAGCTGATGTTGGAGTTGATGGTGGTTGGTAGTCAATTTACTTACTTGCTTTTCCATAACTACGTATCAGTACCCACTCATTTGCTCATTCCCAAGAGTCGCACTGCTCGCAAAACTTCATGTGACTAAATTTTTGGTGTGTATGTTCGTGTGTGGTATATGCAAGCATGTATAAACGTGTGAGGGTGCACATACTCATGCATGCATACGCAGAGGACAAAGGTCAGCATTACATGCTATTCTCTACTGTTTTCCTAACTTACTGGCTAGACTGGTTGGCAAGTTAGCTTTGGGTCTGACTTTCTTCACCTGCTTCTGCCAGCAAAGGTGAGTGCTGCCACACCCACTTCTTTATACATGTGCTGGGAGTGGGGTGGGGTCTGACCTCAGGTCTTCACGATTGTACAGTGAGCAGTTTACCCACAGAGACTTGAAATGAATTGTGTAACTGCTGTCCAACATGGAGCCACATGGAATGCTTCTTCATGTGTTTCTCTCCTAAGTTTAAACAACAGCTCACAATCAGGATTAACAGAATCATTTATTAACTCTGATAGTTCTAGAGATCCATATTTAAGCTCGATTCAGGAACACCAAGATTTTTCATGGATGAATTCCAATGTGCCCAGTTGTCATGGCAACTAGTTCCTCTCACTTCTAGTAAGGAAGATAAGACAATCCCAGTGTTGAAGATGGAGGCAAATGGTTTCCTAATACAGCCTTTTACAAAGCAGTTGGTTGTGGAGAATGTGCTTAGGGTTTTCTTGCATATGTTTTTTTTGTTTTCCTCTATTTTCTGTCTGCAGCTTTAAAATATCAATTCTTTCTCCAATGAGAGAAGGAAATTCTTAAATGAAAGGGTGAAAATTAGGGATCTCTGTCTTTGAACCGTCTTAGATTGCACCTCTTTGAACTTATTTTCAAAATCCTTATGTGTTTTCCTCAGTAATACAATATAAACATTTTGACACTTTCAACCAATAGGTTCTATCTGTTTAGATACTGGATATGTTGCTGAGCTATATTAGCTAAGGAAAGTCAAGATTAAATAGATAAGAAAGTTTTAGCATAGTTCTTCATTTCTATATCTTCTATTGTCGACGTTTGCTTCCCACTTTCAGGCACAGAATGCTAGGAAGATAACAGGCCAGTCGCCGTGATTTTTGGCACATGAACTTTCCACTGTTTGCTTAAGTATTTCAATAACAACCCAGTGCCATTTTGCTAACCATAACCTGCTATGATGTTATATAAAGATCATTAAAACAATAGCATTCTCTAGCAAGTTCTAACAAAATTGCTGAAGTTTTGATAACTGTTCATTCTTTGTGTTTCATGAGCAAATAAAGTGTTAGTGCTGGCTGGTTGAGGATTTCAACATAGATTTTTCTGAAGAAACAAAAATCCATGACAAACCTCTCTGTAATTTCTGTTATTGGCTTTCTTGGACACCGTGATGCATGAATGACGTATGAATTAAATAAATATGAATAATGATACACAGATGATAATGTGTAACAGATCCACAGTGTTTGTGTAACTGTTTTTATTTCCCCACACACACTGGGAGCCCAGGAATGGCAGACTGTTCATTTTGTTTAGGATCTGCATAGCTGCTGATCGCAAAGCACCTTGCACACAGTGAGGTCTCAGCACACATGCTTGAATATATGAATAAAAAATTGCATCCAAGTCAAAGCATATGCTTAAGTGCTTAATCTGGAAACTGAGCTAACCACATTTCATGTGTCAGAGTAGCTAATGAGTTGTTGAAAGAGTGACATGTAAATTCCAGTGTTTCAGCATGTTCTCCACTCTCTTGTCTCTCCCCAAATTGAATACATGCATCTACTGCTGCTATTTCAGATTCTGCATTTTACTTCAGAAACCAAAGGTAAGACACATTTGTCAGTCTCAAGGTCAACATAGGCAGAAAGATGTGTCAGTTCTATCTTGAACTAAATGGTTTCAAAAGGACAATTATTGAATCAGAATTCCAACTAGTGGGTGGAAAGGCAAAAATAGAGGTAGAAATCACAATTTTAAAACAATGGAGGTAATCAATGCTCATCAACATGCATTAAAACATTAGATGCAAAACTGATGGAGAACCTTGTAGTAGATGGCTCAAAATGGCAATAACTAAATTAAGATCAAGTTTTATCATGCAGTGAAATGCCTAGACATTCCTAGTGACTGCAGTCTAATCATGATCTAACCTATAAGTAAGTATCTTAAAGCCAAAAATACAAAACCACACAGCACATGCAATGTAATTTTGTAGGTAGTCACTTATAATGTCACAGGAAAGGGTGGAGTTCCCCATAATATTACCTCACTCCTTACAATAGTCACAAGTTCTGTGGTTTACAGGACACTGTCACTTCTGGTCAACTGGTTATGATTTGGAGGCATCAGCAGAGTCCTTCAGGCTCACAATTCACTAGCATGATCCTCCAAACAAAGAGAATTGCTGCACGTATAGTTCAAGTTTTATGAAGAATACTCTCAGGATCAGCCAAAGAGAGACAGCCGAATGGGGAAGCTTGCTGGGTTCCCAAATGTGAAACTTCTTTGTCCTCATAATTTGTCAACCTCTTGAGCCATCAATGCGCATCACTAACAATGAAGCTCACGCTACCGTCACTGTTCAGAAATTTCATTCCATAGGCTTGATGGAGTCATTCCGCATGTGGTCAGACTCTGTCTCTAACCTGCTTTCCCTGCTCAGAAAGCTAGCTGACACCACAGCTCAGTCTCCATCTCTGATCACATGGTTGGTCTTTCTGGGATGGCCAGCTCTCATCTTGAAACTGAAACTAGGAATCTATCACAAGGTGCCTCACTTTGATTTCAGTTGCCCACCATGAAGAAGAGCAAATACATTTTATAAGTTGGGAACTTCCAAGAGTTTTAGAAGTACCTTTCTAGAAAAAAAAGGTGAAAGTCTAGTGATTTAAATAATGATTTGTATATAATTTAAACTGATACAGCTGCAGTCAAGATGAAATTCTGTAGGGGTGGAATGAGTTACAAAACAGAACCAGGCTGAGAGAAGTGAACTAGACGACCATATTTGCAGTGGTACCAATCACAATAGCCAAGCTGTGAAATCAGGTGCAATCAACAGAAACAAGCATAAAGAAAATGTGGAATATATACAAAATGTGAAATACTATTCAGCCATAAAGAAGAATGGAATTATGTCTTTTGAATGTAATAGATGGGACTGGAGATCATGTTAGATGAAACAAGCCAGATTTTAAAAGGTAAGCATCTCAATTTTTCCTCATATATTGAGTTTAGAGCAAAAATAAAGGCAAGACAGTAGAGACAAAGTATTAGAAAAAGGAGGCCATCAGCCATAACAGTAAGGAAGGGCAACGCAGAGAAAGATGTTATCTAAAGTATGTGTGTATACGAAAATATCAGTGAAAACCAGTATTCTTTATAATTTGCCTTTACTAAGCAAACATTCTCCATAAATGTTTAATGTGTCAATGCCCAAAATATGCTCTGCATTTGATCTGCCTATTTATTAATAAAGACTAACAGATTTCACTTACAAGTTCATTGTCTGCTACATTACTTTGGGAGTAATTTTTCTATAACACTGAGATTGGTAAAGAAAATTTCTACCTGTCTTTGAAATAAAGAATGAAGCAGGTAATTATCCTTTATACTATATAATAACTTGAAATATTTTCCTAAATTTATTCAGTGAATTGTTAAATTAAGAATTTTCTCATTGTGATGGGGAGAATTTACATTTTATATGTAAAATCATTTCATAATTTTTACCTTATTAGTATGTATTGGACTTTCATTTATTACATTCCTTATTTTATTCCTGAAATATATACTGGTTAGGTTTAACTGTCAATTTGTCACAACCTCGATAAAACTGGGAAGAAAATCTTGATGAATTGCATAGATCAGGTTGATTTGTGGGCATATCTACGGAGTAGTATCTTGATTGTCAATTCATGTAAGAAGATCCAACCAACTGTGGGCAGTATCATTCCCTAGGCAGGGAGTTCTGCACAGTTTAGGAGATGAGAAAGCTATCTACAAGTAAGTAAGCATAGATGTATTTATTCTCTTTGACTGTGGATGTGGCGTGACTTGCTGCTTAAGTTTCTGCTTTGACTTCCCTTTTATGATAGACTATAATGTGGAATTTTAAGCCAAGTAAACCCTTACCTCTGCTATATTGAAACTAGAAGGAAAAAAACCCTGGAATTTAGCATACTTCTAAAAACATTCAAATACCTTCTGACTAAAAGTTGCTTTTTACATAACTCAGGTAGATGAAGAGTCTCTCTTTTTTGAACCTAAGCTAAGAATTTTCTTCTTGGTTCTCCTTTATCTTTGTTATTGTATGTTTATTTGAAACCATACGTAGGCAGAAGAGTTTTCAAAGTGTTCTCAGTAGAAACCCAGGGAACCCCAAGACCTGTCTAAAGGTCCATGAAATCAAAAGCATTTTCATACTAAGCATTTATGGGTAAAACCACAGTCTCATTCCCACACATGGAAAAACAACAAAAGACAAACATGAACAACTTCAAGTCAATAATGTCCTTAAATGGGAAATTAACGTGATGCATGCCTGCTGCACGAGGAAACATGATAGTATCGCATTTTCAAGGGAAAACACTGATGAGCTTATTTGAGTTGTGAACTGAGCTCTCTGCTCTAGCCATGAAACATCTTTTATTACTTGGAAAGAGTGACAGACTGTGGTTATCGAAACCCGGATATTTGGCAGATATTTTCTCAAAAGTGAATGGATTCTGTCACTTCAGGGAAAACAATTACCTGCTGCCAATGATAAAATTAAAGGTTTGGAGAGAAGAGTGGGATCTTGGAAATGTTTGTCCACCACCATAAACTTGAAAATTTTCCAATACTTAAAGACTTTTCTGATGGTACTGGGGTTTATATTAATAAGAATGATTATGTGTCAGTGTCTGAAAGATCCATGTAACTTAGTAAGCTAATATGTTCCAAATTATTAGTATGTAATGTTATAAGATCAGGCAAGTTAGAAAACTGAATTTTAACATAACAAGGCATGAAAGATTTATTGGTATAGCTTAAAGTTGCACATAGCCACCAACCATTAAGGAATTATAACATGGTATTTTAGTGTAATAGCTCACAGTGGCCACAAATATCTGGAAGGGTATAGGGAAAGATATGACATCAAGGGGACAATGGATGGTTCAATATTTACTTCTATGATGGAAACATTCTTGTTTTCAACTGAGATAAGTGCTTAGTTTATAAAACATGTTTTTAGAGAGGTAACGATTTCTCAACTTTCTTTACTGTCAAATTTCCAAGGAGAGAGGATGAAAAGGTGTTCACAAACTTGTAAAGGCCTAGTTGACCAACAAGATCCACCTTTACAAGACTAGGTTTGAATAACAGCTTCAACTTTTAAATCCCTGATGAACAAGTCTATAATTTAGCTTCCAAAATATTCCAAGGAAAACAGGCCAACTAAAACCTGAGTTTGAATGTGACCTTGAAATGCCCTCTGCTTTCCCAGTGCCTCCCAGATGAAACTGGTTCTCAGCAGCACAAGAACTCGACAGTCATTGAAGACTGGTTCCCAGAAAGAAAGCGCTGATGTTGGATGCTCTTCTGAATCGTTAGGGCACTGAAGTGACGCAAACAACTGCGCAATTTTAAGGAGCATTTTCAGATCCCCAAAGAGATCTCAAGAAGTAATCCATGCTACTGCCATTCCTTTTGGGCTCACTGGAGTGGCCCTTCGCAGGGATCTCAGTAGCCACAAAAGTTCACATAAAAAGGAAACTTAGAAGACTGGATGGGTGATTCTAGGCATCATTAATGAAAGGCTTGCTCACAAAATACTCAGAAAAACTGACTTTGATGAAGGGTCTTCTTTTGAAGAGCAATGGGGAATGACTCCATCACCACTAGCCCCGGGGTCAAGTCCAGCTTGCGCCAACCATCCTCTGCTCGTTGTATTGATATCTTTCTGTTTCTCAATTTTTAAAATCTCAATAGGAGATGCTTAATATTTGTAATAATAATTGCTTTCATGGGTGAACAGAATATCTCGGGCTGGCATCTCGGGATGGTTGAACTGCCATTTGCATAATTACTTCAACAAGTTACTCGAGCTTGGTTTTTCTCCCTAGTAAAGGAAAGGGATGAAGATGGATAGATGAATGTAGTCAGACACTTCCATAATTTTGTGTATACTGCTGAGGGATTGTTTTTAGAGGTTCTGTAGAAGCTCTTGGTGGATATCTCCACACACTCAAGCTCCTAGTCCTTGCAAGCCTATAAGCAAGCTGCATTTTGCTTGTGCACGCATGTAATTCCAGTTGTCTTCAAGAATATTTCGTAGGTAGTGCTATGAATATTCAGCAACAGATTTTTTTCCCATTGAGAAATAATCTAAATGCTTAGTCTTCATCATTCTAAGACTTGCACATTTGTATATACTAAGGATTGCTGATGACTTTGTGCTACACAGGCTCTGGGTAATCAAGGACTGGGTTGGCCTGACCTGTCTTATTCACAGTCTCTTAGCATGTCATAATGGAAAAAAATCTATCTAGTGAGTGAGAGATTTCTTCTATGCCAGGGAAGGCACACTCTACTGTCTTCCTGGTTTCACAATCTAAACCAGCTATAACAGAGGAGATTTGCACAATGTAGAGGATACATTCCTCCGGACACACCTGGTTCAGATTTTTACGTGTCCTGAAAGGGATTTTTCCAGAGTGGTTCTCAGTGGTTAAGAAATGGCTTGGATTTCTTTCTGAGCTAATTTGTGGTCTTGCTAGGAATTGTCTGATAGGATTCAGCAAATCAAGAACCCTCCTCACTTGAGGGTTGAGTGAGTGAACATGAGCATGGCTGCCTGACCTACTGCAGCCATATTGAGGACCTACTTTCCAACATCTCTCTCTTTTTTGATAGGTCCCATGCCCTATCATGAGGGTCCCTGTAGGTACCCTTACCCAATGCCTGACCATAGCCAATTGCATTAGAAAAGTTATTTTCCATACTCTCTTCTTTTAAGATGATAATTCCTAAAGTGCTCAGATATAGTATCCTCTGCTGGTACAGCACACATATTTCTTAGGGTTGTTTTTATTGGCTTCAAAAGGCTCATCCTATAGACTGCCATTTAAACATCACATTTCCCTAGGTTTCCCCTATATGCAAGAGTCATTCACACATCCACACAAGAATAAGTTCTTTCAGCCTCTGAACTCCTAGAGAGCTTGTGTGTGTGGTGTTATCATCTGACCAAAGTGATACCGCTATTTCGAAACATTCATATAAAAACACATGCTAGGTCTAGAAGCAATGCTTTCTCCTCACTTTACAAAGGTATTACAAAATACTCAGAGAGCTTTTGTCAGAGCAGTGAGAGGTGTTTGGACACAGTTTTATTTAACCCTTTCCCAAAATAACTTTTATGTATCTGTAGTTTGAAGTAGAGTGGGCACGTAAAGTATTTCTTATACTGGATGGTTTTATAGATAGAATGAGTTCTCTTAAGAACTATGCTGTTAGAGATTTCAGTTGGAATTGGCTGGCCTGTGGACTGGGAGATGGCAATCCTCATCTTTACAGAAACTTAACCTTTTTCTGAAATATTTTTTATTGAAAATAAAAATTTCAGATGCTATCTTATGATCACAGTCTCAAACACGCAAGAATAAAATAAGATGAGCAAACAAAGAGTATGAGAAAATCACATACACACACAGGTACACACAGATACACACACAGAGATACACAGATACACAAACACACACACACACAGATACACACATGCGCGCATGCATGCATGCACCATAGAAACACAAAATCAAAAACCTTAATATAAAGAACAAACAACCAATAGGCTTTTTTTTTAAACCCCAAAATACCATTGAGTTCATTTTGTGTTGGCCTTGTACTGCTGGGCTTGGGGCCTGTTGCCCATACATGTGGTTTTTATTCCCAGTGAGACTCCCTTAGAGAAATCAGGTTTTTCCTTTACAAGCAATTGCCAACTGGAGATAGCTTCTTGGTTATGGATAAGAGCTTGTGTCTACTCCTCCTTCTCAGCTGGGATGGAAGCCTGTATGGTTTAGATTTTGTTGTATGACAAAAGTTTTCCTAGAAAGACACACACACACACACACACACACACACACACACACACATCTACTCATCCCAAATAGTGATCCCACAAAAAGACCAAAGTACAAATTCTACTGGAGTCCAACTTGATGAACCACTGAGATTTCTTGGGGTTACGTAGAGGATTATAGGTGAGAGGTTACTTATAGAAGCAGAAATAACTTAGAGACAGCTTCAGCACCAAAGCCTACCCAAGCAAGGGTGACAGCTCACAAAAGCTGGGAATCTGGAGCATGCTGCACAGCCTGTAAGCAACTCAACGGGTTGGAGAGAATCCTTTCCAGGTGCCTCAGTAGGTCTAAACATCTTCCAGGCAGCTTTACTGATATCAGAGTCTTCTTTGTGCCTTGACTTGTCTGAGAGAGACTATCAGCTTTTATCACTCACTCTGGGCAGGGATGGGCCTTGTGAATCTGGCCAGTTTCAGGGACCTCCTGAAGCTATTATGAATTATTTACCTCTCTCCTTAAAGAGCTTCCATGCAGAATGGAATGTTTGCATATTGAAGGAAAATGTTGCACAGCAGACCTGTGCAGGCCCTATGCATGCTTCCACAGTCTCTGTGAGTTCACACATGAGCCAGTCCTGTTGTATTAGGAAGACACACTTTCTTTGTTGTCATCCATTCCCACTGGTTCTTACAGTTTTTCTGCCTCCTCTTCTGTATAGCTCCCTCAGTCCTGAGGGAAGAGGTTTTATGAAGACATACATTGAGGACTGAGTGTTCCAAGGTCTCTCACTCTCTGCACATTGTCTAGTTGTGAGTCACTGTGTGTTGTTTCCATCTACTGCAGGGCAAGGTTTCTCTGATGATGGATGAGCAAGACACTGATATAGCAGACTGTCATTAGGAATCATTTTATTGCTGTGCTCCTTCAGCAGAACCATTGTATTTCATTTTCCCATAGGTCCATAACCTATCTAGTCTCAGTCTCTTGGCTGCCAGAGCAGTGTCAGACATGGGTTCCATCCCATAGAGCGGGCCTTAAATCTAATCAATGAGTGGCTGGTTACTCCCACATCACGTGTGCCATTATTGTACCATCACATCTTGCAGACAGGTCACCATTGCAAATCAAAGGGTTTGCAGCTAGGTTACCTTTCTCATCTGTTTGCACATAGAGTATCTTCCAGTACCATGAACACTCATCAGTAGGGGTGAAGGTTCTAGGGAGTCACCGGTCCAACTTCTCTGTAGAAATTTTACTTTAGAACCACAAGCATCCCACTGTCAGATGCTCATAAATTCTTCTCTCGCATCTTTACTTGAAACCTTTCTTATTCCCATATCAAGTACGTTGCATCCTTTTTCTTTCTATATCTTCAAACTCCAAGACAGTGATTCTGGGAATGTGTTCTAGTTACAAGATATTTTCTATGTGTGTAAATGTGAGTCTTTGCATCTATATGCTTCATTTCCTTCTTGTTTTTTTTTGTTCTGTGTGTTTTATCCTATTCTGACTTGTTTGGTTTTTAATCTTACTTTATTTTATTATGTGTTAGGTGCATGTTTGTTTTCTAGTGAGGGAGAGAAAGACTTGTGTGGGTGGGGAGGTAGGGAGGAGTTGAGCAAGGGGAACTCATATCAGAATATATTGTATGAAAAATCTATTTTCAATAGAAAAAGACAAAAGATAACAACAGAAACCACAATAACAAAGAGATAGTCATTTTACCTAAAAGTCCCTGCTCCAGTGCGGAGGCTGAATAGACAGGTAGCAGTGGTGGGTGCCCTAACCGCTCAGACTCTGGGGAGGAGACTCTGTGCTTTGCTAATAGCTAACATAGACTAAGCATTGCTTTATGCTAATGATATTTAAATGCCACAGATGAATTGAATCAGGTAATCCTTACAATAACACTGAAAGGCAGGAATTACAGAAACTGAAACCTCACAAATGGTCAAAGTGCAAAAAGTAAGTGACTATGGCGTGCTCGAACTTAAATGAGACATCTGTATCATACTCCTATCTGTACCAAGGTTCAGGGAACATCGAAAACAGGGAACTGAAACATTGTAAGAATGAGACATCAGGGAAGGGAAAGACTGCAGCAAAATAATGTCTTCTGGACGTGATAGGGCTGTTGTACACATGGACTCATGGCATTCGTGGTTATAAACACAATACCTGCCTAGTATCAAAGTAGTCAACACTCAAGAATATCCAGGGAAGGAGAACATGATCCCTGCACCCAGATAAGAGGCTATTAGCAGTTTATGAGCACTGGGGAGGGAAAGTCAGTTTTCCTTAGTAGTGTAGCCCATAGTAAGTTGACCATGCTCTAGCGCATGATGCCCTGTATCAGTGAGCATACAGACATACAGGCAGCAAGAATTGTCTTAGTGGGTTATGAAGCACCAGCTGCAGTAGTAGTAGTAACTAGAGGAGGAGGAGAAAAAAGAGAGAAGGAGGAGGAAGGGGAAGAGGAGAAAGAGGAGGAGCAGGAGGCAGGCGAAGGTGGTGATATGATCTTAACACATTGAATTCATGCATGATATGGTCATGGAATAAACAAAAATTTAAAAATCAACATGAGAGAAAGAGATGTTCAATACTTTACCCTAAATCCACAACCAGCAAATGTCACAACTGGATTTTAACCAAGGCTTTCTGGTAGAGGATCCAGACACATCAATACTTTGTCAATATGATGACAGTCTCTCTCCTCCTTGCTAGAATGAAGGGGGAAAAGAAGAGTAGATACTGGTGTTCTCGTGTGAAGTGATGGGGACCCACTTTCCTGTGACAGCTTCTCACTTAGAGGACATTGCACAAAGATAGGTGATCAAGAAAAGTGAATGTTTAAGAGCTAGCAACGTGATAAAGGATAACTAAAGGGGCCAGAAAAATGAGAATGGTGTCCCAGGAAGCTGCTTAATGAACTTTGTAAGGAAGATGCTTCCTTGGTGCCTAGAGCAATAGAGATACCCAGGCTGATGTGCAGTGTAACATGCTCAGCCTCTTCTGGACATGCAGATTATGGAGATCCATGGGAAATGTTGGCAAGAAGAGTTTTAAAGGACTAGGAAATGTGAAATGCAGCAATTGATTAGCAAAGCCTTGCTGGGAAGGCATTATTTACTATTCCTAGAATCTCATTTGAAGGAGAGGAGATACAATGGCAGAGAAACAGAGTGTTAGAGATGGGGCTTTGCATGGAAGCTTCCAGGTTGATCAGAAAGCAATAGCAGAGAATGGGTACAAAAGAGGGAGAGAATTTAATCAGTTAATCAAAGTTAATCAGCCTTTCTTAAGAGGACACTGGGACAATGCAGGGGCAGGTCGATAGATTTGTTCAGAAAAAGAGTTAGAATATATCTCAGAGATCACTGAGTACTTTCCTCTACACACATTAATTAGATTGAGTCTATTCACAGTAATTAAGGAAGGTACTAAATCCCACCCATAAGGCCATGCTTCAGTTTTTAGCTACAGGATTTGTTCCACACGAGTAATGATAGTGGCTCTTGGCAGCCCACGTGGTGATTTATGTATTCTCCTAGACCTAGATTCTGTCTTCATTTCCAGGATGCTCTTGTCAATCCATGCTGTTTACAGCCAGCAGAATATCCACCTCAGATCTAAAATATCATCCTTACCTATTTATTCCAAATCCTGTATATTAAATATCCATTCTTTTGGAATTTGGGAAGCTATTTTTGTCATTTTCCTTATGAAATTATATCCATAGTTTATGTAGTTTTAAAATCTAACTTCATTTAGTTAAAACTATAACATGAGGGTCTTCTTATCTTTGAAAATTATCATAGTCATAGTTTTCGTGGCTGCATCCTATCTTTCCCCTTAGGTGTGCTTCAATAAAGTAAGCACCTCTTGCTTGTGCTATCCTCATTCCTGCCGCTTGATGTAGGATCTTCTGGTGGGAGTCTTTGTGAACCAAATTCTGAATGGGCTTCTCTCTTAGATTCCCTAAAGTGTAATGATGTGTCAACAGGAAGTGAGTTCTTACAAGACTCTTGATGTGTATTTGCAGATAATATAATAGTAAGGACATGGTTGATGCTGCCATCAGCACTGACTGGAGCAGGTCAGCCCACAGAGTACAGTCCTCTGCAGCCCACACACTGTAGCAAGGCAAAAAAAATGGGCGGGGGCTAAGCTTTAATAACCATCAGTTAGCGTCCAAATATTTAAAATATCACTACCTTTATGCACAAAAGCCCATAGCTTATTTTTTTATTTTAGTGACCTTTGCTGACTTTTGTTGGATATAATCTTTGCAATTCTGATTTCTTGACCTCTTATTGAAGACCTATGCCAGTTTGTCTGTCATACCTATGACATATGGCACTCGCATTGGTTTGCATAGTTTGTGTTTTCTTTGTTTTGAGACAAGGTCACACTGTGCAGCTCTGGGTGACCTGGAACACACTGAGATCTTCCCACCTGTCTCCCAAGTAGTAGGATTACAAGCTTGTACCACAGCATCCTGATATGTTTTGGTTGATATTTTAATTTGAATGTGCATAAACCTGATGATACTTGTAGTTCTTAGAATTTTTCCTGTGACATTCATGCTCAGAAAGAATGTTTTCTAGGAACACTTCAGAAATCCCTTTATTTTTCTGCATATAATACATAAAGATGTTAGTTGCTTATCTCTTCTTTAAAAAAAATTACCTCTTAAATCAAACTTGAACCTCTTTGCTACACCATATGGCAATGCTGGTGCTGAACTTATTTTCCCCACAAGCCACTGGTTTTCTCTGCACTGTTTATAGATCAGTCTTTACGTTTCTCCAGAGTCCTCTGAGATACCTAACATGATAAAGGATTTCATACACCCAATTATCTACACAAAACTTTGCCAAGATGTCTGCGTACTCATCTGCCCTCCCGACAATCCTTGCTGCCACGCACCCACAGGGTAGAATAGCTCCGCCTCCTCCTGCCAGTAGCTGGTCTCACCCATCTCCATAGCTTGTCCAAGCACTAACACAGAAGCCCTGCATTCACAATAGCTAGAAGCTGATGAGTATCCCTGCTCTCTCTGCTTCCTTCCTATCATTGCAAAGATAGAATTGCAAAGATTATATCCAACAAAAGTCAGGTGGTTTGTTACTATCACCTCCACCCTGATGTCTTACAATCGCCTTGTAACTTACCCATTAGACCAACTACAGATTATTCTCCAAACAGCAGTATAATTGTTGGGAGCTGTGAACCCCCCATCCTGAATTTCTGGTAAACAACTTCTAATGCTTGCAGCTGCTCTGAGCACGAGACCCTCAGAAGTTCCTGATGGCAGGAGAGTGGTTTCTGGTGGGTTTGGCTGGGGTGTGGCTATCAGTTAAGGATCTCTATATAAGCGGCTCTGGTACACAGTAAGGGGGATATTCTTGGGGCATTGTTTCAAGGATGACTCGTGTCTCTGTCTTTCCGTCTGTGTGTGTTTGTGTGTTCCAATCTCCAGCTCCTTGCCTGGTTCACGAACTGTATGATAGCGCATAGAGCGCAGACAGGCCTGGTGCGCTACATATAATGACAGCTTAGATAGTGTTCCTCTGCCCAGTCTTCAGCGACGGCAGCTCTCATTTGTAACAGCAGTGAGATGTCCTTTCTCATTCCCTCTCCTAATGCTCCATGCTTGCTTCTTTCACTGATGACCTGATGTGGTCTCAACAGCCTCTAAGAAGTGCCACATTCTCCTTACACCTGCTCATCCCTCTAGGATGCTCTCCCATTGATAATGAACTCGGCTCATGCTTGTCCTTCCTGAAGGTTTTGCCCAAGTGCCACCTCTTCACTGAAGCAACTACTTGTTCAGCACATGATTTAAAATCGCAGACTCCACCTAGTCTTCCATTCTGCCCAAATTTCTTCCACCAACTCCAGATTTTGCTTTGCTTTTTAGCACACAAAGTTCCCACATACCCTATATCTTCTCTGCCAGTCTGTATTTCATGCCCAAGCTCTGTGCAGGCAGGAATGGTGTGCCTTCTTCTCACTTCTGTTTTCCAGCTTTCAGACTTATCAGTTGCACCAAAGCATCCCTGATGCCTCCATTGCTTTCAGTGCCATAAAAACACAAGTGTAAGCACTGCCTCGGCCATATATCCTAGCACTAGAGTCGATGGTAAGTTAGAAGGTTTGTTTTTGTTACTCGCTTTTATTAAGTGGAATTTTGGTCTACTTTTGAAATTTGATAATGGAAAGGTTCAGAATAAATTGTTTTATGTTGTCCTTCTGTCTTAAGGTGTCCTTCTGTCCTGTGTATCACACAAGGCTTTAAAAAATAACTTGATGGTGGAGTCCTGGGCCCATTACAGATGTTTCCTATTTGAAGACTGCCAGGAAAGAATCTTGAATTTCTTTACAGAACTTCTCAAATTTTACCATAAAATATAATGCAACAGAGTATATAGCCCTTTTTTATTTCTATTTTCCATTACAAGATTTTTATTTTAAATTCAGTAAGTTATCCTAAGACTCCTCATGTCGAAAAGCAAATGCAATATTTTTAGTTTCTTTCCTGTCAAAGTTCTACACTTTTTACAAGTAAAACTTAAGTATTTTAATGCTTGCTATAGCTATAATTTTTTTAAAATGTTAAAAATTTTAAATTTTAATATATATATTATAACATATGTAATCACACACAAACATACACATATTGAAGTACATATATAAATATAGATATATATTCTAATATAATAGGATTGCACCATAACAGCCATGATAAGAAGGGACCCAGTATTCTGCTTTCCCCAAGTTTTTGCATCGGATCTGTCTTTCCATTAGGAATGGTTCTAGTTGTATACTCTCACTAGTGATTTTGTTAAATATTAAGAAATAAAAGAATCACCATGTCCCTATTCATCGTAAACATATATTTACATTTTGATACATTTAAAACACATATTTACATTTTAATATATTTACATTTAATGAAGAGAGAAAAAAGAAGGGGCCATGGTTAGGTAGTTCGGTAGAAGAGAAGCTGCCTAGCATGCACATGTTCCTAGGTTCTATTTCTAGCAAAAACAACAAAGAGAAAAGGAGAAAAAGGAAGAGAGAGAGAGGAAAACGCTTCTTTTTTCTATTTTATTATTATTATTAAAAAATTTCCACCTCCTCCCCTCCTCCCAATTCCC
>LOJH01021746.1:0-11173 GCA_001685095.1 Ellobius talpinus
ACCTATACTTCCTGCCTGGCCAATCAGCATTTATTTAAAACATGATTGACAGATCACAGACAATTATCCTGCACCACATGATATTCTTATCGAAGAGCTGCATGATGCTGCAGAACAGACTGTGGAGCTTGACACAAAAAGAAGGGGCCAAGAACAGTGGTCACATGATACTTCTACACTAGGGTGATGATGCTGGTGCCTTTGGACCTACCCTGGCTGGGTGTGCTGTTTACAACTTAAGACACAGGGTAATACATTAAGAAACCATATTAAGAATAGAGCGGTAGTTAATGGGTCATTCTAGTAGGAACATGGATAATATTATTGCTGAGAGCAAAGTAAATTATGGCAGTGCAGCCTACGAAGTTTCAGAAGAGAAGAATATTAGTAAATGGCTTAGACTTCTTGCTCTATGTTGACAAAGAATGTACCTGCTTTTTGTCCTTGTCTTAAAATTTTGCTGGAGGCTCAATTGAAGAGTTTCAGATTAATGGCATTGTCAGGGAAGATTTCAAGACAGCCTAGCATAGACTATATCATGTGGTCCCTAACTGGAGAGCAGAGATCCAAGTATAGGTTTACCTTATATATTCCTCTAGGGGATGGGGCAAATGCTATTGGACCATACCACCAATGACAAAAATAAAAATACCTGCGGGTTTTAGAACAGACTAAGTCTCAAAGGCTCTCTCACAAACACATTCTTCCAGGTAGCTAGTGACAATACCCAAGCAAAAACAGCTATTCCAATTTCACAAACACAACAAGTAATCAACTGTTAAGCCAAGATTTCTCAACCCTGTGCTACTGACAGTCTGACGGGCAAGTCCTTGTCACGGGACTATCCAGGTGCCTGCAAACAAACTGGATAGCAGCATGCCTAGCTCCACCCATCCCCAGTCATGACAATAAAACTAGGTCCAGACATTACCTTATGTCCACTAGAGGGTAAACCTGGTGGTCTTTGAGGAGAACCAGAGTCAGCTGACAGAACTGCACACAGAAAAACTGCACTAAATTCAGAAACTAGCAAGAACTAGCTCCCCTACAACTTCATTCAGTACACATTCCTCTTCAAACCAAGCTACAGCTCCCCGTGGGAAAACACATGTCACAGCAGAGGGCACATACAGAATCTGGTGTCAACTATCTGCATCTTTCTATTAAACAAGTAATATGCCAGCTTCTCTATAATGAACATGTCCAGTGTCTTCTAACCACTGCCCAAGTGATTACATACCCTCTCCAAAATTTCACTGCATACGCACGATATAGGTCTAAACACAAACTCAGTTCATAGAACTTCCTGCCTCAAGCGGTACCACAAAAGCAGAAAAAATCCACAGCGACAACAATCACTAAGGGTAAGACATGAAGTTTATTATTGCTCTGGAGCACTTCTCATAAAATTACTTTAATCCTTCAATGCCTTCAACTGTCTATGAGGTAAGTATTGTGGGATATTTGTACACTGGGTGAAGATATAATGCTCTGATTGTTTTAATAAAGAGCTGAATGGCCAATAGCTAGGCAAGAGGTATAGGCAGGACTTCCTGGCAGCAAGGAAATAAGAGGTGATCATGGAGGTGCACACAGGAGACATCAGCAAGATTGGAGAGAGTCAGACATACAGAATGGAAGAATGGTACAAAGCCACATGGTAAAACATAGATTAATAAAAGCAGGTTAATTTAAGTTATAAGAACTAGTTGGGAACAAGTCTAAGCTAAAGGCCAAGATTTCATAATTAATAAGTCTCCATGTCATTATTTACGAGCTGGTGGTCCAAAGAAAAATCCGACTGCTAAGTATTCTTCTATTTCTGTTTTGTGATTAAGGAAACAGAAGCCCAAGCAGTTCCAATAAAATCACACAAGACCTGACTCCTGAGTCCCAGGTTCTTTACTGTTTTCTGTAGTCAATTCAAGAGCCACGGGAATCACATCTTCTAGGGACTCTACCAGGTAACCCGAGATCCCAGGGTTTATCCAGGCACGTTGCTCAAGACTACTTACGTCTGACATCACTGTTCTTCCAACCCGCCTTCTTTGGCTATAAGACAAGCTTATGTATCCATAGTGCTATCTAACCACATTTTTCTTCTTGGATAGTGAACCCACAGGACACTTTAAATCTCGTACTGAAGCTGGCATGCTATATGTATGCCAACATCCTGAAATACCTGCCCAACACTTCCATTAAAAAAAGACGTGAGGTTAATGAACACAAATGATCTTTAGCAGGTATATGCCAGATACAGAGATACTGAGGGCCACACTATGTAGCCCAGGCTTGTCTTGAGCTCCAGATCTTCTTGCTTCTGCTTTCCACAGGGTAACATTACAGACATGAGCTTCTACTCCCAACCCTCATCATGTGCTTTATGTGAGAGCCTCATCCACCTTTTAAAAAAATATATATTTTTGCAATTCTCTTTGACAACAGAATGCCCTCTGATTCTGAAGCCTTTGGAACTGACCGTCTACCTGCTTTTAAAAATCTCATTTCTGGAATACTTTCCTGTGAGATTTCTAAGATTACTCCTAAGTGGTTCGTCCACCAGACTGGTACATTCTGTTGCATGTTCTCTTACTTTGTTTTCTCACGGACCAGGAAGGGAACCCAGGCCCTCCTGGGTACTTTGCAAACGCTCTGTCATTGCTCTCCACCCCTAAGCCCTGATATGCTCTTTCAACATCCTCAAGCATGCATGCTACTTCAAATAGCCATGATGCAGAGATCTGAGGAGGTGGCCAAGGCATTCTTGGCTTGAAAGGTGAGTGGGAGTTCCACGTAAGGCAGATGGAGGTGAAGCGGTGGGGTAAGCTGCAATAGGTGCCTCTGGTCTTCCAAGAAGGTGGCACTGTTTTCTTGCAACACGGTGTGCTAGCAGACAGCCACCACTAGAGCGACACACCGCGCCTTTCCCTCCTTCTAACAGGTTAAACTGTAGCCCCTCGTGTCCTTTACCTCATTACTCTTTTTTAAGTTCATTTTTATTATTTTTAATTATGCGAATAGGAGGCAAAGGGCAGGTGTCCACAAGGGCCAAGGGCACCAGCTCTCCCTGGGGCTAGAATCACAGGTGGTTGTGCTGCCTGGCAGGGATGCCGGAAACTGAACTCAGGTGCTCCGCAAGAACCGCACGTGCTCTCAGTCACTGTGATGGCTAGAGGCATCTCGCTCACCCCTAGCTCACCCTTTTGAAAAGGCAAGTTTAACAGCATACTAAGTGCCCAGCCTAACTTGAAAACTATTTCCCCACAGCACATAAGACACAGCCCGTCACTAGGATCCTGCGTCTGGTGTCACACTGGGAGAAAGCCAGTGTGCTCTTTCTGAGGAGCAGGAAGGACATAGTCAGAACTAAAGAGCTTCAGGAAAAAAGTCAACAAAGATTGGTCGCCCTGAGGCAGCCACATGTATCAACCCACCCATCAAGAAGAATGCAGGGCTTGCTCAGTTAATATTTGAAAACCTCAAGCTTCCTGAGTAAATATATTATTCTGTGAACTTTGAGACTTGGGCACGGGGCACCAAAGACCTTTAAAATCACTTGGAAATCTGTTTCAAACCAAGACTCTCCTCAGTATAACTTCACATATGGAAAACTGGCGCTGTTTGACAGCTATTAGAGCCACGGGGAAAATAGCAAATGTCTGACGCTAGCTCCCAACAAAGAAAGCAACTGACTGTGGAATAGGAAACAGGTTATACCAAGTCTTGACCTAAGCAGCAGCTGGGGTAATACACTTCCCTCTTAGCTACTTGGAATGTCAGTGGGAGGAAGGGGATGCGCACCGCCTCAGCTGCAGACAAAAGGACACCCTTAGATGTTCAGCTTTGTAACAACTGCATGTGAACCATCCACAGTTGGGTTTTAGACATTTTAGAGTCAGCAGGCTCTTCTCCCACTCTCTCACCACCTGAGGTGGCCTTCCAACTTCCCAGCAGTGCCCTGAGGCGACTTTTCTCTGGAGGTCAGAGGTTGTTAGCCAAGCTTTCCAAGGGGTTACTTTTCACCCAGACATTGGATCAACCTAAGGCAAAGCAGCTGGCTTAACTATTAGCCCAGAAGCTTTCAATGGGTGCTGGACGCTCAGCAGGTAACTAACCTCTCCAATTACCAACAAAATGTAATTTAATTATTCCATTTATAAGTGCTTTCTTTTTAGAGGAATTTTCTTTATAGCCCTAAGGTCAGTTGCAGAGAATTTTACTCTGCTCTCTCTCTCTCTCCATCTACTGTGAGTGTAGGTCTACAGCTTCATAAATGCAGAAGCGCAAGGATAATGTTCCTAGCTTAATGCACATTCTTAACCATAGATCAGTTTTGAAATGTCCCTGGTACTGCCTATGCCATCAGAACAAGTGCCCGCCTTTCTGGTACACAATGATTCTACTTACGATAGCATCTATGTTGTACTGTGCATTTCCTTAAAACCAAAAGCTATGTCCCAGGCCTCTACCTTCCCAAGCTATGGCAAGAAAGTCGGTAAACTGGGGATTGAGAGGTTTAGCTCCACGAGAGAGCCTGGACTGAATGACCGCCACCAAAGAATAAAATAAAAATCGGCTTGTACAATACAAACAAATCTGCTGGCCAAACAGATTTTTAAAAAGCTTAAAAAAAACCCACAAGACAAAAAATTAGCGATTTCGTTTACCTGGTAGAATGCTTACATAGCACGGGGGCAGACCTTGGGCTGTATCCCCAGCAACACGCGCGCGTGCGCACACACACACACACACACACACTCAACCAGTTTAAAAGTAGAATAAAAATTTGTTCCCATCATGAAAACTGAGCTCAGAATCATGTTGGGGACAACTCAAGTTAAAACACATAGCAAAAGAAAAACAGGGAGAAAAAAATAGGCAACCCTCATGCGTTTCTCGGTTAGTTTCACAAGAGCAATCACCTTGAAGCACTAAACAGAAGCAGAAGTCTGCAGAGTAAACACCCTCTCTGGAAAACACAGACAACACGTGCTCCCTCCTGGCACCTGGTACAGGGCTCGCTCCCCAGTTCCTCCGACACTGGCTAAAGGTCTTTGGTAGAGGTGAGCAGAGGAAGCCTGTAATCCTTAAAACTCAGTAGCCAAGCTGTAAATACAATCTCACTTCTCAAAGACCTACTCTAGGAAACCCTGACAACCCCAAACTGAAACTGTGTTGCTTGTGTATTATATACTCGGAACCACATCGGCTAGCATCACACAGGATTTGGTGCATTTGTTGATTCGCCCTACCTACCCGGGGCCACAGTCCCCAGCCACTGCACTACTACTAGGTAGTACCTAGTTTAGGACTGAAACCCAATTGGTAAGCCGATTCCCGTGAGTTCTCTTGGTGAAGGAAATTCCACTGGTGATCACAGGGTGCCTTGTGGAAGTTACGCGCGACTTTACTCCTCCTCTACTTTTCCTGGAGTCCCACCATCTGGAACTCCTACAACCCATCACCCTGGAGAATATTTTAATGAACTGCCTTCCTTGCCTTCCCACAAAGAGCCACACGTACCTCTCCTCCGGAAGACAGGCTCCTGGAAAGTTCCTGAAGGATCAAGTTTGAGCCGGGCTCTCCGTCCGTGTGAGCGGCCGGTCGTGGGGAGTGGCTGCTGTCCCCGCAGGCAGACCGCCTCTAAGAAGCTGACCGGCGCGGAAAGCACAGAGGACAGGGAGCTCAGGGGGCTGCAGGAGCCAGGCCCGCGCGCCTCAGGCAGCACAGGGTTTTTGGAATGCAGGGCGTGGCTCTCTGCTACAGCTAAAGAAGTGAATCAGCCCCTGTGCGCTCCTAACCAATAAGCGCGTTCACTGTCGGTTAAGGCGGAACTTTCCTATCTTGATTTAGATCGAGTTCAGCTTTAGGTCCAGTTTAAGCTTTTACGAACTTCAGTACTTCGAAAGTTTGTGAAAACTTTTCTGAAGCCAGGATTAATCATGTTATAAGAATTAGTGGAAGTCCTTGGGTTTCTGCTGGTACAAGTTCCCGAGTTGAGGCTGTAATGGGTGCAAAGTGCTCTTGAGACCTCCATCAAAGCAGGCTGAGAGCTGACCTGCAATGAGTTTGGAATGTGCCCACCTAAGGTGGCCAAATTACAGGTGACCCTACTTGCAAGACACTTAGCTCAGCGCTCCACAGAGTAGCTACTCAGGTATGTCAAGTCCTGAATCCGAAGCGCCACTATTGTCAACAGCCATGACTGAGCAATGCCTAGGGACACAGACCTGTAATCACAGTTAATCCAGAGGCTGAAGCAGGATACCTGCCTGGGCAGTTTAGGGAGACTCTGACTCAAACTTTCAAACGGCTTTTTGTTTGTTTGTTTGGTTGGTTTTGTTTTTCGAAACAGGGTTTCTCTGTGTAACAGTCTTGGCTGTCCTGGAACTAGCTCTTGTAGACCAGACTGGGCTCGAACTCACAGAGATCCTCCTGCCTCTGCCCTTGAGTGCTGGGATTAGAGGTGTGCAGCAGCACCACCCAGCTTGTTTGTTTTTAAGGGGTGGCAGGGGCTGGATGTAGCCATATGAGGAAGTTCTAGCTTAACACACACCAGGTACTAGGTTCCATTCCCTAAACTGCAAAGGAAAAACTTTTCAATGATAAACTAGCTTTTAATTTTAAAATTTGTTTCTTATGCTAAAAATACACAGAGCATTTTATAGCTGAAATAGCTGTTTGGTGTTGCACGGTTTGACTCTCTTAAATCATGAGAAACGTAGGCTTACGGTTTAAGTTTCTTGGATTTGATGTAATTATATAATTGAAAGGAAAAGATTACTAGTGAAAAAAAGAATCTTAAAGGAGTGATATTTAGAAAATTAAATACACTTAAAAAGCAAGAATATATTTTTAAAAACATTCTATCTAGACAGTGGCTTAAACATCATATTCTAATAAAAAAATTAAAAGAAACTGTAAACAGTTGGGATTTGGCAAATTAGAGGAGACTACAGAACTCCTAATTCCCAGGGTCCTGATCTATTAAAACATGAACTGATCACTAGTACTGATGAGGTTTCTGACAGGAAGAAAGATTATTTTCATTGGTTATTACTGTGTGCAGGTGGGTGGCGGGGTGGGTGGGTGCGTGTGCACAAGTGTGGAGGTCAAAGGACAGCTTCAAGCAGTCAGTTCTCTTCCTACCTTATGTGGGTTCAAGGATTGGACTTGGGTCATCAGGCCTGCATGGGAAGCATCTTTATCCACTGAGCTATCGCACCAGCTCAAGAGACTTTGTTTATAAATTGTAGATTAAATCTTCTTAGGTTTAGAGATCTCGAGTTTGACTCCCTTGCCACTCCCACGTGTGTGTGTGTCCGTGCACACGTGCAAGTGTATGGTATGCACATACACATGAACACATGCATGGCTGAATGTATGTTTATGCTTAGAGGCCAGAGGAAACTCTTGGGTGCCTTTCCTCAGGACCGCTCATTTTTAGTTGTTTTGGTTTTTTGAGACAAGGTTGGCCTGGAATTCCCCAATTAGGCTGAAGCTCCAGAGATCTGTGTCTTCACTTCCCCAATGCTGCCACTATAAGTATGCACCAACACGCTCAGCTCTCCCATCTACTCATTTATGTGTTTGCTTGTTTATTTATTTGGGAGGGGGTGTGCCACAGCACCTGTGTGGATGTCAGAGGACAACTAACAGGAGTCAGTTCCCTTTTTCTGTCATGTGGGTTCCAGGGACCAAATTCGGGTTTATCAGGCTTAGGCTCCATGAGCCCTTACCCACGCCATCTTGACAGCCCATACCCGAGCCATCTTGACAGCCCATAACCGAGCCATCTTGACAGCCCATACCCGAGCCATCTTGACAGCCCATACCCGAGCCATCTTGACAGCCCATACCCACGCCATCTTGACAGCCCATACCCGAGCCATCTTGACAGCCCATACCTGAGCCATCTTGACAGCCCAAGCCTGGTGTCTGGCTTTTTATGTGGGTTATATAGGCTCTGGGGTTTTAACTCAGGGTCTAGTCGTTAAACAGCTAACACAGCCAGCGCTTAACAGGCTGAGCCATTTCTCCATATCACCGTGTGTTCCCTTAGAGCCAGTCATCCCACTGGCCAAGACTTCTTCAAAATGTTCTCTAACCAACGAGATCTAAAGCGAGAATGGGGCCTTCCTATAACATTGTTCTTTCCTGTGAGGCAATGGGAGAAAGCAGAAAGAACACTGTACCATGAACCAAAAGTGCCCTTCCTAGTCTGGGTTCTGCCAGTAGCTGACCAGAACCACAGCTTCATCTCTCTCAAGTTCTCTGCCAGCTCGTCCACTAGGAAAAACAAACTGAACTGGGAAAACAAATGGTCAAAAGGGGCAGAAGAAAGACAGGTCTTCCACTTCTTTATAGCAACAGGTACCCAGCACATGAAGGGAGCTGGATCGTGCGCTTCTCCTGTATCCCCCATAGAGGTGACACTCACCAACCCTCGAAGCTAACTTCTGGAAGCCTCTGTGCTCCATCTCCATCTCTTGGTAACTCACTATCAACAGGTGTGACAAGAAGGCGTCCCTTTATGCCTGCACCATTTCTGTCATTCTTGGTTCAAACACTGGCTCCTTGTGCCAGAATCACGGACGTTGGATGCTGTCCAACTGCTATTTCTGCTGAAGGCCCCTCCCTCTGGGCCTCCGACAAATCAGCACCATCACATGATAAAGGTCAAAGTTCAGCATGCCATCAGGTCTTACACCTTTCCTCCCTCAGTCACCGAACTGTAGTACCTTTAGAGGAGGTGCAAATGGAAACAGTCTCCTTAAAAGGCAGCGTCTCAAATGGTCACGTTCACGCAGATTTTTAAAAACAGTGTTTTTATTAAAAAAAAACTACTGCTATTTATTATACCTTGTGAACTATGTTGGTTATATATTATGTACTAGGATATTATTTACTAGGCAATATGCTGGTTGCTATATTGAACTTGACATTCAGAGCAAGTGTTAAGCCCAGGAAGAAGGAAACCTTCCTAAAAGCCATCAGCTGCAATCAGAACTCACAGCACTCAAAACACATTTTCCACAGCCTTTATGTACCAGAAACAAGGCCACTATTATCGATATAGTTATGGTATTCTCACAAGAGGAAGGGGTTAAATATTTCCAAGTCTTTGTTATCCACAATGGCAACACAAAATACAAAGCTTCTCAGTATACAGTTATGAAAAAACAAAAACAAAGATTAGCCCCCAGGCCAGATGTAGACCATTCGGAAGGCAGCTTCTACTCCACGGAACCCAGTTGCTCTATCTGTGCTTTCCCACGGGCACTGGGCACAGTCACCTCCACATCTGCCCCACGCTGGGCCTGCTGTCTAATGACTTTCTCGAATCATTTTCCTTCTCCTAGTCCAGACACACTCAAGTCTGCCTTCTCCTAGAACTCGCTTCCTGGCCCGAGCTCTGATGAGATTGCTCCTGTCCTCTCTCCTTTCCCAAGGGGAACAGACCTCATTAATTCATGCCACCCTTCTCTGTGAGCTCCCTACCCTCTCCCCTAGCAGGTGATTGCACCTGAGTCAGGCAGCAGTGTATTTCAGAGGCCTAGATCCCGCAGGCCTAAGCTACTCTAAGTAGGCAGTGTTGTTGGTCTAATGCTGCCCAAGTCATATAACAACCTAGACAGTGAAAAGAAAACTTGGCTGCTGCATCCAGAATAAACAACTATTAGAGTTTCTGAAACCCAGTTGGCGATCAGAAGCCAAGCATCAGTTGTGTTTCTCTTTCCAACATGTTCCAATGATACCGAAGGCTTCTCAGGAAGCCAATCCAGGACTTCCTGAAAGGAAGGGAAGTTCATGCAGCGTGTGTCATCTCAAATCTCAGTTCCCCAAACACTAGCCCACTGAAGAGTGGCGGTAACTCCATGTAGCTTCTTCCTTCTAGTAGGGAACATACATGCATGCTTGGTAATTTGCCAAAGTGCTCATTTCTTCTTTCATATAAATCTCTCAGTGTATGTGTTATAGTCACAATATCTCTGCTTAGCTGTCTTTAATAATGACTTCAATAATAAAGTACAGTATCAAAGCGCAATTGTATTCTCTCTCTCTCACACACACACACACACTCACACTCTCACACTCATGTTGTGGACTAATCTTTTTGTACACTGTGGCGATGTGTCACTCTGATTGGTTTAATAACAAGCTGAACAGCCAATAGCTTGGCAGGACTTCCAGGCACAGAGGATGCTGAGAAGAAGGCTGGAGCCATGAGGAGTCGCAAGCCAGATGGAAAGTGAGCAACACATGCAGGAGGACAAGTAAATGCTACAAATCACGTGGCAACCCATAGGTGAATAGAATGGGTTAATTTAAATTATAAGCACTAATTAGAAACATGCCTAAGCTATCAGTCAAGCTTTCCTAATTAATAAAAGAAGTCTCCATGTCATGATTTGGGAGTTGGCAGGAGGGACAGAAAAATCCACCCACCCACCCACACACATACACACACACACCCCATGATAGGGGTACAATTGTTTGGATGATCTAATCAAAAGTCATGTGGCATTTGTATCAGAGCAAGCACCTAGAGTCATTGCCACATATATACCCACATATCTACAGTCACTAGTTTAATTAGTGTCAATACATATCTGTGTTTATGACAGTAAACATTACCACTCTTCCCAAAAAGCTGTGTCAGAAACCAGCTGCCCTATTATCCAATTAAATGCTTCACAGCTGCTATTTGTGACAAAGGACACTGAAACATTCCAAATATAAATAATCAAGAGAGGCAATCAGCATTCTTTAGCCTGTGTGTAACAGAGATGGTACCTGAAGCATCCTAGGCCAAGAAGCAAGATGGGGTGAACCAAATGAAGACGTCAGGCAGCAGGAATGCCTGACACAGCATCTCTGGGCCTTAGGATCCACTCCCCGGGAACTCTTCAGGGACAAGAAACCCCCTGGATCCTACCTTCTACTCACTTCCCAGCACTGCCACTGTGAGGGACTCTTCCACATTTAGAGCTGTAAATTTGAAAATTCTCAGCAAAGACTTCCACCTTCTAGCCAGGGCCATGAATGTATGATGCCCTGGTCTACAAGAGAATCGTCTAGTTAGACTGGTGGGAGAAGTAAATTCCATCAGAAAACAATGGATCTACTAAGCTGAGCAGTGGTGGTGCACACCTTTAATTCAGGCACTCGG
>LOJH01021748.1:0-20166 GCA_001685095.1 Ellobius talpinus
CTTGGATTAATTTAGCAGCATTTATAAGCAAATATCTTTTAGTAGCTGTTGCTCTTTTTTCCATGTTTAAACAATTTAAAGAGAGCATAATAACATACAGTATCAAGATTCTCTCCAATAAAAGTAACACATAGACAGATGACCCTCCTTCATCAAAGATTTCCTCAGGATTGCATTGTTATGTGTAACATTGGGAAACAATACCCTGAGTCCCCTTGTTAGTTTAGTAAAACTTTGTTTTAAAGCAAAGATTTTCAGCCTGTACATTAACATTTGGGGATATTATTTGGGAGGGGCAGGGGCAGAGAAGGATTGCTGGGCATTGAAAGACATTTTGACAGTGTACTTGGTCTGTACCCATTAGATTTGTAGTACCCTGTTAAGTCAGTTATGACAACCAAAAGTTCTCTAGATACACTCTAGAAGGCAGGCTTCCCATCACTGAGAGTAAAAAAAAAATCACAGCAGGTGGGAAGCGAGATAGCTCAGCAGATAAAGATGCTCACTGCCAACCAACCCTGATGGTCTGAATTGTGATGTATGGACAGAACCAACTCCTTCAAGTTGTCCTCACCAATTCCAGCTAGTCTAGCTAGTCTAGCTAGTCTAGGTAGTCTAGGTAGCCCGCTTACCCTAGGGATCCCCTTTTTCTGTCTCCGATGTGCTATGATAGTAAACAGTAGCCTTACTTACCCAGCTTTTTCTTGGGCTTTGGGGATCCAAACTCCAGTCCACAGACTTACGTAGCTTTGTTTATTGAGCCATTCATCATCAATTTGTTTTTGTTTTTTGTTTTTGAGAGAAAGTTTTTCTGTGTAGCCCTGGGTGTCCTGGAACTCAATCTGTAGACCAGGCTGGCCTCAAACTCGGAAATCTGCCTGCCTCTGCCTCCTGAGTGCTGGGATTAAAGATGTGCTCTACTACTACCCAGCCAATTGTTGACTTTTAACTTTAATAAATCATTACAAAAATAAATTGTCCTCATATTAATATAATTTCAACATTTACATTTCAAACATAATATATGGACCACATTATATAAGATAATATATTTGACATAGGACTTATAAAAATAAAGGAGGCATAGTTCTAGCCTAGGTATCTCTCAAAGCTGGAAATTAGGAATATTCTTTATAGAAGAATGTCAGGATATTTGATGAAACCCCAGAAATGAAATGGAATTAATAGAAGCTTTAAATTGGGTTTTGAGAGGTATGGTGTTGATCTTTCTAACCCAGATACTGCATTAGAGATTAAATGATCTCTTTGGTATAAAATTAAAATATTCCTGAGAGTGGTTGTAAAGCCCTTGATGGTGATTTCTGCTCAGTGGAAGCTGTTTGCTTTGATTGATACTCTTAAGGAACATGGAAGGCTGGATGAGAAATTGTTCACAAATGTGAAGTAGGTATAAGACAGTTATAGAAATGACAAAAATCAGACTGTCTATGTTAGCATAATTGACTGCTTAGTCCAGATCAAAGGGATCTCTACAGCAACAGTCTCTGAGTTATTCTTCATCAGCTCTCAGTTTTTTGTGCACTTCAGTTTTTTCCTGTTAATGCTAATCAACAGAAGATGTTGATGTGCCTTACCAAGATTTACACTTTTTCATGCTAGCTCTCTTTGAATTAAGCTTAGTCTTTTTGTGACTAATTATTGAGTTTAGGACATGTTTGACTGTAGCTAGCCTTTCTCTGTCCAGTCAGCCAGCTCTCAAGTAATGACATGGAGACTTATTAATTATGTAAATTTGGCCTTAGCTTATGTTTGTCCCACTAGCTCTTATTACTTAAATTAACCCAGCCTCTGCCTGGGATCAAAGGCATCGCCGCCACCACCCAATTTAAAGATTTATTTTTGACTGGACTCAGAATTTGAAGTTCTCGGAGAAGACACAGCCAAAGTCTCTTGGCAGTCTGTTCTGGCATTTTTTTTTTGGCATTCTTCATTCTCTTGGCCAAAAGTTTAGCATATTCTTTAGCCTCTTCTTTGTTTTCCTTAGTGCATTTTTTCTTCAGAGCAATACATTAGATTTGAGTTTCAGGACGTGTGGAGTAACAAGATGATGAATCATGGGTACTTTGGTCTTGTACTCCATACCTTTTTTGTTTAAGGGCTTTCAGACAGCATGTTGGAGGATATCATCTTTAGAGAGACTGAAAAGTTTTCAGATTCTTCAGGCTCTTTGGGGCTCCATCCGCCAGAGCAGAGTAGTAACTGTCAGTCAAGGAATATCCTTCTCTCCTTTCTTTAAAACCAGCACAGCCAGGGCTACACAGAGAAACCTTGTCTCAAACAACAACAATAAACAAAAAAAAAACACAAAAAAAGCATTCAGATTGGCATCCATAAATAGACTTGTGCTTCTTCCTTTCAATTCTCCTTGGTCTTTTACAAAAGTGCCCCTGACTCAACAGGCACACTCTGCTGTGGGTCAAGAAACCCTATTTCCTGGGAACTGTGTTTTTTCCATTGATTTGGACTCCACAACCCTTTCTTCACCCAGAACATCAACAACTACTTCTGTGGCCATTCACTTTTCATAGACAGTACCAAGCTTGTGTTCATCATTGACTGCAATGAGTTTCTGATGGTCAGTGGCTGGAGAGCAGATACTGAACTTAATCTGGACACCACTGACCCCTTAGGATGTACCACCAAAAAAAAAAACATGGATACTTTTAAAAAAGAAAATGATTGCTGTAGTATAACTACTGGACTAATTTGTTTTCTTTTTCCTTATTAAAATAATAATGTATGAAATCCATGAAAATACATTATTTTGTGTAGATTCCTTTAGAGCATGTTCCTACGTGTGGGGTTGAGCATACTGAACATTTTGATAACTACTGCCAAACTGTCTTCCTAGAAAGACTGCAGATTCACATAGATATCGACAGGGAGTAAGAGTGTTGATTTACCCTTATTGCCAAAATGATATCACTATTTTAAAATTGCTTCCAATCTGATGTTGAAATTTCATTTTATATTTTAGATCTTGAATTTATTTGAGATCTTGATATTGAGCCCCTTTTCAATTTCTTTTTTTTTGGCCAGTTATTATTTTTCCATGAATTGCTTTAATTGGCTCATTTTATTAAGAAGTTAAAAATCATTTAGTAATGGCTTATAAACATTTTCTGAGATAAATTTTGCTGGGATCTGGGAATCCGAACTCAAGTGCTCTTACGTGATGAGCCATTTCACTAGCCCCAAAATAAATTTTGAATATGAATTTTTTATTAAATACTGCACATATAAATTTTCCTATTGCCTGCTTCTCTGTCAACTGCACTTACGGCATCTCTTAAAGTGAGATACTTCATTTTGTAGACATGTTAACTATTTATTCATGGTCTCTGTATTTTGCATAGTGTTTAAGAGAGACTTCTTTGTGTAATCCACTCTTTTATATGCAAGTTTATTTTGAGTTGCCCTCTCTGTTGTTTTCTGATCTTCTACCAGTAGTGTGCTTCTAGTAGTTCCTGTGTGTATCAGGTCTTTGAAATCTGACAGGACAAAAACACCATCTTTCATTAATTTCTGCACAGCTGTCCTTGCTGTTGTTATTTATGGTTTCTCCTCTTTACCCTCAGATATCACTCCCCTGTGTTGCTGTAACCCTACTGTATTCGTTAAGATATGTGACATTTGCGTTACATGTGAATAGAGATAACAAACTGCTGGTGTTTTAGATGAAATAGTCTTTGAAATAAGAAAGTAGATTGTTCACAGTTAATTCATAGATGGATGTTTTTGTTTCCAAGTCTTTGGCAATATTTGATGTTGATGTTATTGAATATGTAGCTTCTATATAAACCTTAATGTGTATTAAAATTATTTTAAAGAATAGAAGCCATATTTAAACTAAATTGCTGGACTTTACTACTTTGTCTTATAATTGTTAATAGGGAAGCAAAGCAAATATAACCAAGCCTCTTTTTGCTTTTGGGGTTTCTTTCTTAACAATAGGGAATAAAATTAAAATAAAGAATGTAGGAAATTAATTTATTATTTTTAATTAGCTGGAGTTAGATGCTATTCTAAGCACAGCTTCTGTTACCATGGAGTTTTCTTAACTCAGGGTCAGCTTCCTTAAAAGTGCTAGGGCCTGCTTTATGCTTTGAAAAAAAATAATTCTCAGTGGCCTTGAGTAGTAGCTGTAACCTTTGTTATATCTTAATTGCTACTTTTACATGAGAAACATAAAGTCATCCCCATATTTCTGAAGAGTTAATGCAACACTCTGCATTGTATGCTTAGACTTAAAGCATATGAAATAGAATAGTGGGTATATAGAAATAAATTTTTACAAATAATAAATAGACAATATTAATTTTGCAATTATGTTGTTCAAATTAAATGAATAGGTTTGATAACCTTTTTTTAAAAGTTATTTAATTATACTTATTTATCTGTGGGGGGCACATTTGCTATCCTGTAGACAACTTGAAGGAGTCTGTTCTCTCTTTCCACTGTTTGTACTGCAGGAATTATCAGGCTTGATGGCCAGCACCTCCACTCGCTGAGCCAGCTCACTGTTCAAATTTGACAAGCTTTTAAAGACTATTTAAGCCGTTTGTCTCTCTTTAAAGTATTTCTAGTGCTATGAATTTGTGTGTTATATTTCTTAGGGAAATGCCATTTCATTTATTCTTACACAGGTGGAATATTTAAGGGTTTCTGGGTTTGCACTCGGAGTCTAGGATCTGGGGGATGGAAAGGAGCCTATTCTTTTTCTATACATCTCAAGTTAAGTTACCCTAGATCTAGAAATAGAATGTTTCTGTATTTTGGTTAAGATCTGGGAAGTGTCTAGGCAAATCTTACATGGTTCTTAGAGCCCCTGAAGCTACTTTTCTTCAGCATTTCTAGCATATTTAATAGTTGGTAGGTCTAGCACAAAACTCACAGAGTAGATCTAGTCAACAGAAAGACATGCCATTGGTCCAGAAAGATCTTACAAGTCATATTAACACACAAAAGTGACCAATTGGGCATTTCCAGAAGTCATCCCCCTCTGTCCTGAAGGAGTCAGTTGTTGTCTACTTGTACAGGTGTCTTGTCAGTCACTACGTTACCTAGCAAGCCTCTGACACTGTGGACCATCTCATTTACACCCACTGGTCCACACCACCTTCCCTGTCTATACAACTAAAATAAAAATGAGGAAATGCTAACATAACATAAAACAGAATCTAACCTATTTTTCTAGAAACATGCTGCAGTCTCATTTCTTTTATTTCTTTGTTGTATTTTTTCTTCTCTGAAATATTTAATTTCCCTTACGCGAATTCTACTCAGCTCAGCTGCCAGCACCTTGAAACTTCTTTGATTAATTGTCTACAGAATTTTCTCTGTGTTCTGAAGTCTTAGAGCATTTATCTTCTCAACATGATAACTTGTATTGTACTAGTAGTGTGTTTGGATTAGCCTCTTTCCACTGCCAGGCATTTACATACAGACATCTACTGGCTTTTTGAAGACTAAGAAAGTAGTCCTATTTTTACCCTACTTTCCCCACTTGGCCTTCTGCCTTAAATTTGAAATTTTTTTCTTGCTTTTCAGTTACAGATGAGGATACAGTCAAGAGATATTTTGCCAAGTTTGAAGAGAAGTTTTTCCAAACCTGTGAAAAGGAACTTGCCAAAATCAACACATTTTATTCAGGTGAGTAGTTACAAAGAAAAAAAGACATTCTGCAATGCCATTCAGACATGATCAGTGTTGCTTGAGGCTGACTTCCCATGTTTATGCTGCAGTAATGCGATTGGTATTGTAGTGTTTACACTTTATGTGGTCATTGCCTAGGTTCCCTTACGGGTTATAAGACCTTCTGTTATAAATTTGATTTTATCTTTTATAAATTTTAATCCCCATTTCCATATTATCACTTAGGTTAATTTTATGCCCTTTCATTGGCTAGAACACTCATCTTCATCTCTCTAAAGCATAGTCTCACAAGTGTCACCTGCAAGATGCTATTGGAGCTTGAAAAGAAAATATTAACTTTATATTTTTATATGCCTAGCTTGTTTAAAGTGTATGTTTTAATGTACTTAACAGAGATTAGTAAAGCAGTGTCCTTGTAATGGATTGCCTAGAGCATTGCCTTAAGCATCACAAATCCTGTGGAGCCTAGTTGATAATTAGATAGTTTGTGAGTACAGAATCAAAACAGTGATTTAGATTCAGAGAGACTTCATCCAGACTTTGAATAAACCTTATGTGTATTCCCTTGTACATTGCTGAATGTACCCCCTTTATGCTTGGAATCACCTACTAGATGTAATGATCAGTAATGGATTTCCCTCTTCTCATGGCAAAGGCTTTTGAAATACCATAGTCTTGATACTGACATAATCATTAAAAGCAAACAATCAAAACGACTAGTATGGGTTAGTCCGAGGATGACTAGTTGCATGACTTTATTAGTTTCTTTTTCAAAGGGCAATTTTTTTCCTCCTAGCTTGTGTACAACTTTTGGAAGCATTTTATTCAGATATTTTCTCAGCAGCCCTCAGATAGGCCTGATTATTCTTGTGTATGGTGCAGTGGGAGACTGAGAGAGGTAAGAAGCAGTATAAAGCAGATGCCAAAACCCTAAGAGGCTTGGTCTGACATTTTTAGGTGCTATTGTTTTCCAAAATCAGTACTGCTGTGTATCCTGCAAAGTGGATCTATGAACATCTGGTATCTTGTGGAGTTGGCCACTCCTGTGTATTTGCTACTGCTTATCTCTTGGTTGCTCACTGAGAATAAAGATGTTTACCTCCCAATGTAAAGTTTTATCTCAACTTTCTGTATAATCCTGGTGACTTAATTGCCTTTGTGGACAGTCCGTTTTGGGTTCCAATCTACTTTTTTCACATTATCTCATGGCTGTACTTGCCCAGAATTGCTCTCCTCCAGATTAGTAAATTCCATAAAATTCTAGGACCATATTTCCCAGGCTTTAAGCTTTTTACACACCTTCTCTAACATCTGGATACATACATACATACATACACACACATACATACATACATACACACACATGTATTATTATTTTGTGTTTATGGTTTTTTTTGCCTGCGTGCATGTCTGTGTACCTTGTGCATGCAGTACTGCAGGGACCAGAAGAGGGCATCAGATCCCCTGGGACTTGAGTTACAGATGGTCATGAGCCACCATGTGGTGCTGGGGATTGAATCTTGGTCCTCGGAAAAAACAAACAGGGCTCTTAACCACTGAGTCATTACTCTAGCCCCCTATTTATTTGTTTTGTTTATTTGTTTTGTATCTTAGAGAGCTCAAATTCCTTCACATCTTCATTTTATTCCAGTCATGTCACACCCTGTATTGATGTCTTTTTATCAGTCATTTTAATCATTTTGTCCCTGTACTTTCAATTCCTTTACCCTTATTACATTATATTGTGCTCGCCTAGCAAACTCAGTGCTTCTTTTACCTTAGTTCCAACCTTCTGGACTGCTTCACATAACAATAGAGTTATAGTAAAAAAAAAATCTACTTTATGACTAAATATGCAAATATACAGCTACCCACCTTGGTTTGTTTTGCTTTTTTTCTTCCCAGACAGGATTTCTCTGTGTAGCCCTGGCTGTCCTGGAACTTGCATTGTAGACCAGGCTGTCCTGGATGCTATGAGATAATAACTTATCTGTGTATTGGCAGGGCCATTGGGGTACAAATTGATAGTCACTGACTGAGTTTTTGCCAGGTCAGGAAGGGGTGAGTAATATGATTGGACATGATTGGAAGACAAGAAATAGAATTTGGCATGTGTAGACAGTATCACTTTCTTCCCTAGTTAGCTGCTTTCTGCACAGCAGATTGTCTTATAGACTGCAGTCTTCAGGCACTCATACCTGAGAGAAGCCATAAGTAACTAGTGAGTTACCTTCTGGGAAGGGTTAAGAGAAGCTCTATTTGGCCCAAACCAGCCTCTGATACTGTCCTCCTAACAGGGCTTTCCAGTATTGGGTATAGTTGTGTATACCACCTATTTAAGCTTATTTATTAACTCACCTTCATCCACTAAGGTAGCACAGATTACTTAATACCTAAAAATGGTCAGTCTTTAAATGACTTATATTCTAGATCCAAACATTTTACTACCTCCCAATTTTTTGTCTTTCTAATCATACCAAAATTCCAAAAATAAATAAAATAATAAAAGTGCTAATTCCATCAACTAATTACATTTTGAATTTTTAAAGTTTAGATTTTTGTTTAATTTTTTCTTTTGGCTTTTTGTTGTTGTTGTTGTTGTTGTTAGTTTTTCAAGACAGGATTTCTCTGTGTAGCCCTGGCCATTCTGGAACTTAACTCTGTAGACCAGGCTGGCCTCAAACTCAGAGATTCGCCTGCTTCTGCCTCCGAGTGCTGGGATTAAGGGTGTGTGCCACCACCATCTGAATGATTTTGTTTAATTTTATCATTTTTAAAAACTATTTAACCTTCCTACGCCAACAAACACTTGCTTATAAAGTAGATTAATTCCCGGGCCTCTTAGGATTGTGCTTGTTAAGAGTAAGCTGTTTTCACTTGAAAACCTGATGTAAATTACTTTTCTTATTCTTTACTATCTGTTTTGTTTAATTTTAAAAGAACAGTTGTTTATATTTATAAAAAATGTTTTTACAATTGAAAGACCATGGGGAAAGAAGGAACTTTTAAAAATGAATGGCCCCAATTTCCAAGATGAACATAAATGTAAACAACCTCAATAAAATACTTGCAAGCCATATTCAATAGTACATTTTAAAAGATAATATTTGATTGAGTTAGTTTTATTACAGGAATGCAAGAATTTCAACATATGCAAATCAATAAGTGAAATACAGCATATAAATATAATCACATGATCATTTTGATAGATGTAGAAAAATTCCTTTGGTAATATTCCATAATAAAAAGCCTGAATAAAACAATCTAGTAATAGGATCATACCTTGACATAATGAAGGCAGAATATGACAGACCCTTTCATAGCCCATATAATAAATAGGGACAAATTGAGAGCATTTCCTCTAAAATGAGAGGTGGCATTTACTCTTGTCACTCTTATTCAGTGTAGTGCTTGGAATCTTAGCCAGAACTTGAAGGCAAGAGAAAAGAAACGGGATGCAAAGAGAAAAGGAAGAAGTCAAATTGCCCTTGTTTGCAGGTGATACATTCCTACATTGGAAAGATTTTAAAGACTCTATGAGAAGCAATATAATCAACCTGCTAAGTATCTGGGTAGTCCCAGTGGGTAGCGGGGCCATATCTGAGGATCAAGAATGGTCTCTACCTGGTGAATAGCTGCCTTGCCTAGAGTGTAATTGAATACTTGCATTATCAGGTGTTCTGGTGCATACCAGGTGCTAGGGACTGTATTGATTTGCTCCAATGAAGCTACCTTATCCAGAAGAGCAGCTGCTATGGGAGAGAACACTTGCTTAAGTTAACAATAAAATCTGCATTTCCCAAGAGTCATCCAACTCTGTACAAAGTAAAGCTAACACTATGTTAAGTGATAATCTGTATAGGCTTCACCATCCATTTGTCTTTCAACTGTCTGGTGACACCTTTAAAGTTTTATTGTGATACTAGGAAGTTATAGGAACTTAGGCTTAGCTCCCTGTACTACACTGTTCTTACTTCTGGATCACAATCAGTACAGAAATCCTACTTGCAACCTAAAGTCTATTCCAGTTACCCATTTTAGAACTGAGAAAGTTGTCATAGGATGAGTCAGTAAACCAACTTTCTATTGTGACCCAAACCTGGATGAGCACTTGATGGTTTGAACATCTATGGTTAGTATGATTGTTAAGTTGCAGTAGTGTTTGGAGATTCTGGAAATTTGTGTCAGTGCGTTGTTATTCTAGACATAATTTTAAGATAGCCTTCAAGCACAGAATGCCTGCTAGAAGAGAGTTTTTTCAGGAATAATTAAGGTTTCAAATCAATTGCTTTTAAGTAATGGTACTCACCCCAGGTTAGCCCAACCTGGCTAGGTGAATCCTTAAAAGTGACTTAGTTAACCCTACATACAAAGTAGAGAAGGACTTGAAGTGAGAGTTTCTCTGTTGGTAACTTTGAAAATGTAGAGAGGTAAAAGTGATCTCTGTGGCTAAAAGTGACCCTCCAGTGACATTCAGTAGAGACCTAAGTCTTACAACTACAAACAACTAAATTCAGCTACATCCCAGTAAGTGTGACAGAGGATCCCAAACTCTAGATGGTCCTGAGAACTGTACTGGCAAGGAACCCAGCTACATCATGCTTGGTTTGTTTATGCCATTAAGTTTGTGCTGGTTTGTTACATAGTAATAGGAAACCAATATAAAAGCGAAACCAATATAAAAGCTGGTGCCTGGGAATTTTAGAAGTGTCTGGAAGTTTCCTTTTCCACAAACCACAGTCACCCTAGAAGATGGCCACTAGGCCCTTTGAAGAAGGGTTGGGGAAAGACTTAATATATTCCTGTGGAAGTGGCAAGAGAGAGCAGCCTGCTGTGTTTCAGTAAGGAGTCTCATTGTTGTGAATTACCTCTAGGTCTGGAAACAAGAGATCAGTTGACTAAACTCAACTGTGTGCCACTAGACTGTGCAGACTTTACAGTGATAAGGCAATACTCTAATAGTTTGCTCATTTGTTTCATTCCTAAGACAAACCTTGATCTATTAACCTTAGCTAAAAATCCTGTGGGCTAAACTGTTCTGGTTCATGACTCACTCAGTTGCCTTTTATGACAAGTACGCCCATTTTGTTTTGGGGGTTAAATGCTACCATCTGGCCTTTCTCTTCAGGGTCCTTTTGTTGCCACTGAAATCAGTGAGCCCTAATGGCTTCATCTCGTATGACTGGGCCTGTTCTGCAATGGACAGCAGACTCAGAGCTCTTCAAAGAGGCAGGTGCTTTCCTCAGTGACTTATTCCCTACCTGCCGTGGTGAAGGGGGTTTCTGGGCCTCCCGGGAGAGAATGGAGTTGGTTTTAGAGATGGGGAGCGTGATCTCAAGATATACATAAAAAATAAATTATTAAACATAAAATGAAAGTCATGTGGTTAAGGATAGAGATGAATCTTGTAGGCATCCAATAGAAATAACTTCTGAGAAAGAGAATTGTGTAAATTATGAAAGAAGCAGCAGTGCTAACAAATATAAAAATACTAATACTACACTTCAGTGTGTATGACAGTCTCCACAACAGAGAAGCCTAGAACTCTGAAAAAATGAGTCAACAGATAACTCCATCTTACTGCTCTTGTCTAATTACCATCGTTATTTACTGAGCGCTAGCTGTGCCCCGTGGCATTTTTATGCTGCACTTAAACTTTACAAGTACTTTTTAGGAGAGTTGTATCTTTTTTTTCACCTATGAAAGGCTTACAAAAGTTGAAAAATAAACTCAACTAGAATCATATGAGTTACTAACAAATATTTTAACATAAATCTGCTTAATTCCATATACTAAAGTATGATTGTGGAATAGTTATTTTAAAATGTAATTAACCCTTCATACCAATGGAATCTGCATCTATGAATTCAACCAATATATTTAGAAAAAGAAATCAGGAGCGCAAAGTGCATAGCTCAGTGGTAGAGTACTTGACTAGCATGTATGAGACCCTAGGTTCCATCCTTACCATGGCAAATAGTGTGTGTGTGTGTGTGTGTATAGACCTGATTTTAGCATAGCCCCCACCCTGATTTTGTTCCTAGGGAAAATTGCGTCTATACTGAACATGTTCTTATGCTTTGTCATCTCTTCTCTAAACAGTGCACTTCCACAACTGTTTATATTGTATTAATATTATAAGTCAGGGCTTAAATTTTTCTGTTCATGACACCTTTTTACCCCCACAATTTTTACTTGACTTAGAGTATATAAAATTGGATTATAGATCACACACTTACTGGTAAAAAATAATTGTACTTTGTTTCATTTCACCATTTATTAAGGATAAATACAAATTTGCATACTAGTGAGGTGGATGTGCTTATTTACTTTTATATAACTAATTGAATCTTTGCTGATTCTTTGATATTGTAGGAAACAATAGGAAAATTTTTTAGAGCTGATCAATAGTTTAAAATTGTCTTTAATGGCAATTTATAATGACTTTATGCTTGTTTCTCATTAAATGTGTAATAAAAATGGCAGCAGTTTTATAAGGCTTATTTCAGAAATTGTTAGAATTTCTTTTAGTCTCAAGCCAAAATTATTTGATATTTTAAAATTATGAAATCTGCCAACTTGGTCTATAGAACAAGCTCCAGGAAACCAGAACGGCACACAGAGACCCTGTTTAATAAACAAATATTTTTCTCTCTTTCTCTCAAAAAAAGAAGGAAAACAAAAGAACAAACAAAAAAGCCAGTAAGACAAAAATACCAAAACAAAACAAAAGGCCCAGGAGAAAACCCGGAATCTGTTCTATGTTGGCCAACTGCTTCTTTCTGTGCATGAGGCTTGCCTTGGAGTGTGGCTAATGTATCTACCTAGTGACACTGCCTGGGAGAAAACTCATTTTCCCTTTCCCAGCAAGCATCAATTGAAATAGCTTCTTGGTTGGGGGTGGGCTTTGTATACGTTTCTCCTTCTCAATTTGTAGAGCAACATAGTTTTTTTATAATCAAAATTAAAGATAAGAATTTTTGAAACTGCCTCCAGACATTTCAGATAATCAATTATAACTTATATTTAAATCTTTGAGAAAATTATTTTTGTTTAACTATTTTAAGATATTTACTGTAAATGCTTCTAAAGAATGATTTTTAACCCTATTCTTCCATTTGTTAACTATTTAGTTAAAATTCCAAAGGGTTTAAAAATGAGCTACTATTTGAGGCACAGCTTTTAATGAAGTTACTGATTTTTCTGATATCATAAAACATATCATCTCATTGGTGCTCTGATGCAGGCTGTCAGTGCCTCCCTGTGTAAAAGTGATTTGTTCGCCACCAGTTTTTTTTTTTTGCTACAAATTCAACTTCTCTCATGCAGTGTTGCTCCAGCACCATCTATACAGACACTAGTACCATATTTTCACTGGAGAAAGCTCCATTTGTGAGGAGTTTAGCTCTCTGGTGACACTCCCCTTTCCTGATGGGTGGTGAAAGAATAATCTCTCACACATACTTCCTTCATAAACATACTTACATAAAAAATAGATGTTTCATCTAGCTGAATTGCAAACTTTGGGCTGTTTATATGCTTGTAATAAACTGCTTTCATTAGTCATTACAAATTATAGAAGTTTGTTTAGAAACAGCTTGATTTGATAAAGGAATTTTATTAATTTCATACCTATACTTTTTTTACCCTGTGAACTACTCTGCCACCCCTAACCCACGAGAGGGTTTCTCTGTGTAGCCTGGCTGTCCTGGAACTCTTCTGTAGACCAGGCTGGCCTCAGACTCATAGAGATCCACCTGCCTCTGCCTCCGGAGTGCTGGAATTAAAGGTGAGAGCCACCACTGTCCAGCTAAAACTATTCATTTTTAATAGCAGCAGGTAACACAAGATCTCCTTTCATGTAATACTTTTTAGGTTTTGGAATTAAATAAGAAATTTCAAACAAGGAAACACTTTTAATTGAAAACAAATCTTTCAAAACATTATTTTTGTTTATTTGAAGATTTGTTAAAAGTATTCAAATAATGCTGCTATAAACATAGTTTAGCACATGTCCTTGTGGTATGACTGAGCATCCTTTGGGATAATGGAACCAGTCCTTAGTGTACTGAGGTACAACTGTATATGTATAACAGAAACACATGTATCCACTAACAGTCTAGTTTTTAACACATATCTTATCCTAGTTTTAGTCTGTTTGGAACACCTGCTTTAGAGAAATGTTGAGGTACAATGGGAAATACGGCAATCAGAGCTTTGATTCTACTTCTGTTTGTGTATGAAGTTGTAAACACAGGAACATTTCTTTAAACATTTTGTAAAATTACATTTTAGTGTTTGCTTGCATGCTTCAGTGTGTTTGTGGAGGCCAGATTACAATTTGGGGGACTTGGTTCTTTCTTCCCACAATGTGGGTCTTAGGGATTGGACTCAGGCTGTCAGACTTTTGCAGCAAGTCCCTCTGGCCCTTTTGCTGGGCCTTCAGAAATATATCTTATATAGAGCTCTTTTAAAATAAGATACATAAAAGAAAACTTTATTTATTTATTTAGATGCCGGGGTTAAATCCTAGGGCTTCATGCACTTTAATAACTGGACTATATCCCTAACCCCAATGTTTACTATTTTATAATATGTAATTTTAAGTATAGTCATGATATTGTACAATCATCACTATCTAATTCCAGAACATTCTTGTCATTCCTCAAAGACATATTGCTCCTTATTCCTGCTAGCAGTCACTCTACCTTCTCTTTCCCTGGCTACTGCCAGCTGTTAATTCCCTATTTTGGACAGTTCATCTAAGTGGAGTCATATACTTGGGGGTGGGGTTATCTGGTTTATTTCACTTAACATACCTTTAAGGCTTATCCACGTTGTAGCATAAATTGATACTTACTCTTCTGTATGGCTGATACTCTATTTTGTATATATGTTTGTATATCCACACACTACCTTTTGTTTATCCACTCATTACTTGATGATATTTGGCTGGTATAAGAACTTGTTTATATTGTATGCAAGGTTTTCTGTGGATGCCTTATGTTCAGTTCTCTTACATATATACCTAGCATGGATGTTGAAGATCATATGGTAAATTCTGTGTTTGTTTTCCAAATTCATAATATTTGTACTGTTTTATGTTTTCACTCTTGGTGACTGCACATTTCTTTAATCTATGAAAATAGGTAACAGTTTAATCTATGAAAATAGTAACAGTTTGCAGGGAGTAAAGTATGAGGTAGAATGTACAGATGTTGTGCCAAAATGTTTTCTCCCATCTGGTTCTACATATCATGTGTAATATTTTTCCTAGAAATTCTAGGGAAGAAAATTAGTATAATCAAAAAAAATAGAATTCAGTAAAAGCAAAAACAACTCAAAATTGAGAGCACTTGTCACTTCTTTTATATATGATTAGAAGATCAGTATACTTTATTTTATTTTTAGATTTTTAAAAAGTTTTTATATGTTTGGGTGTTTTGTTCACATGTATATCTTTAACCTGATTAGACAATGCCCTTTCCTTACAGAGAAGCTGGCAGAGGCTCAGCGCAGGTTTGCTACACTTCAGAATGAGCTTCAGTCTTCACTGGATGCACAGAAAGAAAGCATTGGTGTCACTACATTACGACAACGCAGAAAGCCAGTCTTCCACCTGTCCCATGAGGAGCGTGTCCAACATAGGAATATTAAAGACCTTAAGCTGGCCTTCAGCGAGTTCTACCTCAGCCTCATTCTGCTGCAGAACTATCAGGTGCTTAGATTACCCTAGGGAGTGGCATTTTAAAGTAAACTCCAGTAAGTGGAATTTCCTTGATCTACACTGAGTCCCCCAAAGGTGACATCGTCTTTATTCTTGGGGTTCTTGTTTGAGTTTAGATGTCTTTGTTGGCCAAAAAACATGCATTAGAAGGATTAAAACTATTAGCAAAGCTAATAGTTTTTAAACTATACACACACACACAAACACACAGAGACTTTTGTAGGGCGGAGATGGCAGTGCGAGCACCAGAGTTCAGGTTCCCAGAGCCCACGTTAAAGCCAGGCAGGCATGGCAGCCACCTGTAATTTACACATACAGGAAGGAGACTGAAATTCCCAGAGAATATGGCTAGCCAGACTAGCAGAAGCGGAGAGCTCTTGACTCAGCAAGACAGCCTGCCTCAGTAATATAAAGTGGATAGCAAGTGAGGAAGACACCCAACTCCAACTTCAAGTCTCCACACACATATACACTTAGTTAAAAAACAATTCATATGCTATTTATGGGTACCTTTGGCTCAGAGAATAGCAGTTTGCTTACTATTTGAAGGAAGCTCTTATAGTGGTGAATAAAAATAAATGTCTATCAAAATGTTGGCTGTGTAGTCTTTATATTGCTAATGCATAGCTAAAGTTCAGAAAAGCATTGGATCTTTCTGAGGCAGACATTAAGAAAAGAAAAGCAACTGGACAGCTAACATTTTTGCAAGTTTGCCATAATAAAACAAAAGAGCTGAACATTTTAGCTTGCTATCAAAAGAATCCCAGTTTTGTAAGCGGAGACTGTTCTTTTCGTTTCCTGCCTGCCCTGACCCAAATAATCACACAAAAACTATATTAATTGCAACATTGTTTGGCCTATTAGCTCAGGCTTCTTACTGACTAACTCTTACCTTTTAAATTAGCCCATTTCTATTCATTTGTGTATTGCCACAAGACTATGGCTTACTGGGTAAGGTTCTGTTCTGGCATCTTTCTCCTTCTGCAGCTACATGGCGTCTCTTAGACTCCACCTACTCTCTTTATATCTCCTTCAGCCAGGCTATATTCTGCCCTGCTATAGGCTGAAGCAGATTTTTTTTTAATTAACTAATGGTAATAAAATATATTCATAGCATACAGAGGGGAATCCCACATCACAATTTTATTTTTCACAGAATACAGTGTAACCATATCAAAAATAAAGAAATTAGATCATGCTAGATATATGTAAAGGTTAAATATATAGGCTGTTACAGCACTCAGTAGTTTTTACACCCAATATGAAAAATGTGAACGTCCATTAGCCCTATATTAGGGTATTCATTTATTTGTAATTTGTTATGTTTGTTTATATAATTGTTATGAAAGACAATAAACAGGTTATGTTCAATAATAAACATTTATATCTCTGAGTCTGATGTACTACTTTGCATTTTATTCTCTAATGTAACTTAAAATGAATGATTAGCACATTGCAGGATGATAATAGAACATCTAAAAAGTAAAAGTTATGCAAGAAAAGTTTTGCCTGTAGTGACTGGTGATACAGCTCAGTTTGTAGAGTGCTTGCCAGCAGGAATGAAACCCTGGGTTGGATCTGCATAAAACTGGGTATGGAGGCACATGCCTGTAATTCTGGAGCTAGACAGATGGAGACAAAGGAATCTAAAGTTCAAGATCATCCTCAGGTACACGAAGTTGAAAGCAGCTTGTGTACACTTTAAGACTCTGTCTCAAAATAATAAATAAAAAGGTTTTCCCTGAAGTGTTGCAATTTTAAAATGCAAAGTACTAAGAAATCCCCTATCTACAATGATCTCAATTGTTAATATGTATGCTTTTCTCATCGCTTTCATAATTTTTTTGATAATTTAGTAGTTTGTCATTCAAAGAAGAACCCAGTTGAGAAATAATTCAGCAGAAAAGTAATAACATAAGAGAAATAAATGATAAGTCCTTTGTTTCTTTTATATACCCCAGGCTGATTTACACTTGATATCCTCCTACCTTAGCCTCCTAAGTGCCAGGTTCATTATCTACACACCTAGGCCCCTTTTTTGACATTTTTCCCCAAAGCTTTATAATTTGATTTTTTTTAAGAAATTCAAATTAATAACTAAATATTTAAAAGAAAATGCTTTTCCACAGGTTTGGAGAGAGAATTCAATTGTTAAGAGCACTTGCTGCTCTTCTAGGGAACCTGAGTTTATTTCCCAGTAGCCCTGTCACTACGCTCACAACTATCGGTTGTTGTTGTCCTCTTCTGGCCTCCACGGGCACCTGTACATGTGTGACATTTAGTTACATGGACATATATACAAAAAATGAAAATAAATCTTAAAAAAGTAATAGAAAATATCCATATTTTCAGCTTATTTTGTGTTGTTAAAAAACAAAACAAACAAAAAAACAAGAACAAAAATGCTGCTTTGGATGCCCTGGAACTGGAGTTACAGACAGTTGTAAACTAGGAATCCAACCTAGGTCCCAGGTCTTCTGCAAGAACAAGGCTCTTAACTGCTGAGCCATCTCTCCAGCCTCAATAGTATTTCTAAAAGTTCTGTTGTGGAGCTGCAAGGATGACCTGACTTCAGATTCCTAGCATCCAAGTAAAAGGGCCAGTTTTGACTACTCTGGCCTATAATCCCAGGACTGGGGAGGAAGGCAAGAGGATATCTAGGGTCAGTCTGGCCAAATTTGGTGAGCTCCAGGTGAAAGACCCTGTGTGAAGAAAGTAAGAAAGGGTGGAGAGCTATAGAATATGATGCCCAAGGTCACCTCTGACCACCTCTGCATCCACACACATGCATGAACACATACACTCACACCTGTTTCTAAGTTGAGCTGTCTACTGTACCCAAGAAGAATTCATGATCATGCATTATGGTATGAGGAATAGATTCTAACAAGTGAGCAAGAAACCTTATCAGCAAATACCGACAGCCTCTGGTTGGTAGATCTCATCTAGACTTGCAAATCTGTGTTTTCCTGCCTTTCAGATGATGGGCAAACAAATGAAGATGAGAGTGTAGGAAAATACAGTATTTTGATTTTGTAGAAATTGAAGGAATGTCAAGCTCCTACCCATTGTCACCTGCCCTGTGCAATGGTTCTTTTCTGCTGACATCCCCTGCTTACTTCCATCCCTAAATGGAGGAGGATGGAAGGAAAAACAGAGTCAAGAGAACTAGAGAAGTGTCCATTGTACATGCCCGGAGGAGTGAAAACACACTCTTTACCACCCTTCAAAGAGCAGAGAGTTAAAGCAGATGGGTTCAGTGCATGATAAATGCAAAAACCATTTTCTGAAAATACTCTTTTGGCCTAAGCAGGAAAACAACCTATTTTAAAATGGTTATATGTGGAAAGTTGGAAATGAAAATGTTCTGAGCTTAGAATTTTCATTAATTTACTTGGAAGAAAAATAACTGAGTTGTGTTTCCAGTAGGGTTCTACCTTAGAACCAGTAAGTTACAGGAGAGCCTTATCCTGGTAGCAGTGAATGCTTCTAGGAGGCGCCACTGTTCCCCAGGGTTCTCAGTATTGACTCAGTCAACTCTGTTGATGTCTGTTGCTTCATTGTTTTAATATTCTCTAATGATCGTAGAATGATAATTGTATTTCTCTTTTCTTCCTATAGAATCTGAATTTTACAGGGTTTCGAAAGATCCTTAAAAAGCATGACAAGATCCTGGAAACATCTCGTGGGGCAGATTGGCGAGTGGCTCATGTAGAGGTGGCCCCATTTTATACATGCAAGAAAATCAACCAGCTCATTTCTGAGACTGAGGTACAACACCTCTGCTTGCTTGCCGTATATGTTCAGTATCATTTGTATGTATTTTAAAGAAATAATTCACTATTTTTGTTCTATTATAAATTGCTGGTTTGGAATACCTATGCTCTTATTGAGGTCTCTTTCCTTTTGCTTTATCAGTATATTTGTCAAGAGGCTATCAGAACATTATACACATGTGTATTTATATGTATTGCTTTTATTTAGGATAATTTATACTAAAACTTGACAATTCATCTTTCTAGGCTGTAGTAACCAATGAACTTGAAGATGGTGACAGACAAAAGGCTATGAAGCGATTGCGTGTCCCTCCTTTGGGAGCGGCTCAGGTTAAGTATCAACTTCTAGTGGCTTGTTTCCTTTTACTTTTTTTGTTGTTGTTTTTTGTTTGTTGTTTGTTGTTTGTTTTTCAAGACAGGGTTTCTCTGTGTAGCTTTGGAGCCTGTCTTGGAACTAGCTCTTGTAGACCAAGCTAGCCTGAAACTCACAGAGATCTGCCTGCCTCTGCCTCTCAAGTGCTGGGATTAAAGATGTGTGCCACCACCACCTGGCTTCCTTTTTTCATACTTAATAATTAACACAGCATTGTTGTTGACTGTTCTCATTACTTTAAATTTTTTAAGCCAGATTTTTTAAGTAATTAATATTATTGTTTCTCTCATTACAAAAAAAATAGATTCAGGCATGGCAGCATATGTTTTAATCCAGTACTTAGGAGGTGAAGGCAAAATAACCATTAGTTCAAGGCCAGCCTGAGTTACATAAGACCCATGTCAGAGAACAGAAAGAAGGAAGGAAAAATTAGATGCAAGCTATCATATAATGAATTGCAGTATCTTACACCTATCTCTTAATGCTCCACCTCAACTCCCTCTCCTGTTTGTTCTTTTTTTTATTATTATTATTAAAAATTTCCACCTCCTCCCAATTCCTTTCCCCCTCCCCCCTCCCCCTCCCTTTCTAGTCCAAAGAGCAGTCAGGGTTCC
>LOJH01021750.1:4155-16673 GCA_001685095.1 Ellobius talpinus
TAATACAGTTTCTGTGTGATTATTTCGGGTCTAAGCTAGCCAGGCAGCTGGGAATCAACAAGCAGCTCTCTCCTACACAGCACTGCTAAATAAGTGAGTTGATAAAGAGATGGCTGAGAGACAAACACTTGCTCAAGAGAAAAAAAAAGACTGTGAGAAAAGAAAAAGACTGTATGAAAGGCGTTAGGCATATCTTTGTACATTACTGAATGTCCTTAAGTTGAGCAAAAGCATACGGCTAGTATCTCTCATTTTCCTGGTATCCCCCAACTGCATAACATGATAGCCAAGCAATGCCATCCGGAAACCTAAACTGAACCCTGGGTACACAGGTGTATACTTGCAATATAATCCTTGAGAGAGGGTACTCACGTGTATAGCTCATGTTGTCTGCCTGCTACAGTGGAGCCAGATAACAATGACTCCTTCCAGCTACACCCTATCCACTTAACTGTTGTGGATGGGACATGAGCCATCTGTCCCTTATAGATGTCATCCTTCATCAGAGCTATAGACTGACTTCCAGAACAAGGTGCTGTATGGAGCCACCCTGTGCCAACACTATGTTCACTTGCTTGGTATAAAAGGGCATTGCACCAGGGCCCAAGCAGTGTTGGCGCACGCCTTTAATCCCAGCACTCGGGAGGCAGAGGCAACCGAATCTCTGAGAGTTCGAGGCCAGCCTGGTCTACAAGAGCTATTTCCTGGACAGCTAGGACTGTTACATAGGGAAACCCTGTCTAGAAAAACCAAAAAGAAAAAAAAAAGAAGAAAAGAAAAAAGGCATTGCAGACACTGCTGTGAAATGGCCAAAGGAATGAGTCCCTTCAAGAAGTCACCATGGCAAAGGACAACGGAAAAGGCTCTCTAGAAAGTGTATTGCATGTCATTATAAATAATCCAAGTATAATTTAGGTTTAATTTCCCTCAGGAAAAGGAGTATCATTCATTACATTCTCGATTAAACCATATAAAATTGCCAATATTAAAATCCTTCTGCCATACCAAAAATAGTTCTCATAGTTCAACATAATGCATGCTACAAGCTAATAGAAAATTTAGGAAAAAGTTGTAATCTCCATTTTCGTTCACATTTTTATACTAAAAATGGAAATCCCTCTCCTTGGGGCATCTCTATATACCACTGCCCAAATTTCCAGAGGGATTTTTTTTTTAACAAACCATATTGCAATACTCTGACAGCATTGTGCGCCAGTTCTCAATGGCTTTGCAGGGTGTAGTGTTCATGCCCGTTAGCAATGAAGTAAATTCGGAATACCACCGATAAACCTGGGAATTATCAGAAAACACGAAGCAGACATTTAAAACTAGCACACATTTTTGGGTACTACTGCTTAAAACAGTTAACGTCCCTTGGTTTTCTTTCTGTATCCCGGGTGTGTTTGCGGTCGATGTGCAGGTGCAGGTACAGGTGCACGTGTCTGTAAGAGCACATGGAGCCAGTAGAGAATGCCTGCTCCGTCATTCCCCATCCTCATCCTCTGAGATGTGGTCCTCTTGCTGCCCCTGAAGCTGGCTGGCAGCCAGGCGGTATCCCACCCGCAGCGCTAATGTGCTAGGTGTGGAGGACCACATCTGTCTTGTTTTTACACAAATGCTGAGGACTTGGACAGAAGTCCTCGAGCTTGTGCAGCACGCGTTCTTAGCCACAGAGCACCTCTCCAGGAAAAAAATGCCCTTCACTTTTCAAAGGGACTCAATGAAAAATAAAGTTAAGATACTGAATTCCAAATATCACTCACACACACGTCACAGTGTGACAAAGCACCAGTCCACATGATTACAACTAAGCATGTTTCCCCTGTACTGCTATGCTACTCCAAAGAAGATAAAAAGAGTCTAGATTCAGCTGAGCCATATGAAATTGTCATTTGTGTTCATAAAAGCCAGACAGATATTTGGAATGTTGTCTGCTCTGTCCTTTGATGCAACATCATGACCACAAATACTATATAACACCTAACATTCATTAAGTAAAAATGCAAATACTGATTGAATGAATGATTCAAAACAACGGCTTTAAAATTTTCGAAAGCAAATCTCAGTAAGAATTCACCCTATAGTCAGCCTCAGGAAACTCTCCTATACACAAATACCCACTGAAGCGTAGAGACAGAGCCAAGTGATCATGCCTCATGTATGTACAAATAATAGTGATTACAGCTGCTTTTTACATAATAGTTTTCCTGATAGAAACACAAAAGTAAGTTATTGTCCTTTCTAGAGCATTACCCTTTCATCATCTAAGTCCAAATGGGATCAAAATCAAGATGGATTATGTCACAATTGTCTTCAAAGATGTGGAGTTTAGTGAACTGAGAAAAATATACCTAGAGTGTTTAAAAGGAGAAAAAATGGAGCCTGATATCTTTCCTATGTGATAACATCTAAGGAAGCCATCAGAAGTCATCTGTAGAGGCTCCCACCTGAAATCCCAGTATTCAAGAGGCTGAGGTAGTAGGCTGACCATGAGTTCAAGGCCAGCCTGAGCTACATAGTAAGTTTTAGACCAGCCCAGGCTAAAGAATGAGACTCGCTCACCGAAAGGAAAAAAAATATAGATAGAAGACTATTGAAATCTAAGAAACAATTTGAAAGGAGTAAGACATGAATATTTTCAAAGTGAAGGACACTTCAGACAACTTAGCTAAAACAATATAACATCCTACAAAATTCAACAAATTAACTTGAAAAAACTCTTAGGGAAACATCATCAGAACTGAAATAAATTACCAAATCTTAGAGGATCCCTCTTTTAGATCATACTTTATGTTTATCAATATGCCTCTCATATTAAATAACATGATAATAGAATAATTGAAAATAGCTCTAAGCAGAATTTAAAAACAAAAAAACCTACTTTCTCTAAGTGGGTCAACGTGACAAACATACTTGGTGACTAGGCCTATCTAATTCCCATTGCACTAATGGCCAATGAAATTAATAAGAGAGCTGAGTTTCACGTTCACAGCCTCAAAGGAATAGCACAGGCAGGATTCTTTTGCAATACTGAAATGATTCTTGCTCCTTCAACACACAGAGCAGAATTCACATATCCACCACAAATAAAAACACGGATCTCTATGACTTCTTTTTTAATTAAGAGAATAGGAAGTCTGTGCATTAGAAATGTCTTCTGTGAGTAATTAGAATCAATATTTCCGTGGACATCGTTTGTCATTTTGTTGACAGGGATATGGATGCAGGGCAGAGGCATGTTGGAAGGTGAGCAAAGTCAGCAACAGATAAATAACTTCCACCATTGTGTGAGCTCTGCCTTGTTTACCCCAATCCATCAAACCCCCTGCCATCCATGCCCAGCTAAAAGAACAGGGACATGAAGGAAAAACTTAGAGAAAAAGCACTCACTTCAAAATTCACATAGGCCAATGATAACAAAGGAACACACTATATTTATAAATAAATATAAACGTTCTTATGAACCCAATATACACAAATAATGGTATCATTTAGAAAAATATTGCAAGTTTGAATTTAACTGCCTGGGAGAAATCCTTGCATTTGCCACTTTTGAGAATATTTCATTCCAGACCTAATGTCTGAATATACTAGCTAGAACTAGAGCAACAATGCTTAGAAATTTTAAAATAATTAGGGTTGCCAAATAAGATGCATCTGAATTTCCCATCCCATCTGAATATTGAGTAAATAACACACTACTTTTAAAGTATAAATAGGCACCAAGCACTGCAGGGAAAGATTATTCACAGTTAGCTGAAATTCAGATTTCACTAAATACTCTGCTCTTTTGTTTCCTAAATGTGGCAATCCTTAAAAAAAGAAAAAAAAATGAAAAAGGAAACAAAGCTTTGCTTTTTATTTTTGTTTTATTTTGTTTTGTTTTAACTGAATAACCCACAGAACGAAAAAAATCACAGAAAGAGTGATAATGTATTTTATTTTGTTAATATTGTATTAATTTAACTTTTTGTTAAAGCATAGTATTTGTATATTATATGAGGCACAATGTGATGTTTGAAATGAGGTGTGAACTAGGTACAGATGAACTTCGACTATTTCTTCATAGTAAGTGTTTTCAAGCCCCCTGCTTCTATTTTGAGTTATAAAATGCCTTCTTTTAACTCTAGCAACCTGACTCTATTCTGAAACACCCAGACTTAGTCTTCCCGTCTGATACACATGTTTCCATCGCTCCCAAAGCTCCGAAGTCTCCAGTGCTTCCTCTAGTGTCTCCACCGACTCCCTCAAGTCCAGACATTCTGGGGCTGGCTTATCTCTTATCTGGCATTTTCTTTGGTACTGGCTGGTGAGTTCACGAGCAGGTGTAGGAAACCATAAGGAATTTCCTTTCATTGCTTAGATCTAGAATGATGCACAGATTTTTATGTTTACACAAAACCCATGAAAACCAGCATTAAAAAGTCCTACAGCTAAACAAAGACATTAATTACAAGGTTAGACGATGACATAATTTTGCTAATTACTCACAGCTTGCTACCCTTTTTTTCTGCTGCACCCCACAAATGCATGTTTTTAATCTCCATAATAACAATAACGGCATACATCATTAACCCTATTTCACTTTTTTTAATTTTTTTATAATACTAATAACAAAGATCGTTAACCTCTATTCTGCTTAATATCTAATCAGCCATTTTAGTTAAATAAATATCATCGAAAACACTAACATCACTCCATAAGCAACACTGGCTCCCAGGGGTGGCTCTGCCTAATGCATCATATTAGCACGAGTTTAACTCTACAAGTGTCCATTCCTGAGCAGTCACAAGGAAACAAATAAAGTAAAATTTATTACTTTAATCAAACGAATTCAAAACCATCCTTTCTAAAGTACCTATAAACGATGTTTATGTGATTGCATTGTCTTTACAACATTATCTTCAGAATCTATTTTTTTGAAACCGAGCTGCATGATTGTACATAAGGACACCAGGGGAGTGAGCTATGATGTGTTTGTGCAGGAAATCTTTGGGTGTGACTGCTATTGGCAATGTGAGAATGGTGCATGGGGTCCATAGTAATAGCTGCTTTTAGAAAAGATTCTCGCAAAGGGCACCTGCCTGCTGCCACATCACCATGATCTTGTGCTATCCATCACCACATTCTGATGCTTGTGACATCAAAGGAGATAGGATAGTAGACAATAGTCCTACTTAAAATATCTGGGAAAGCCCTGTCTGTCCTTCCAAACAAGTGGTGATACCTGTGTGTACACATATTATTACCACCCTTACTCCTAATGAGGAATGGTGCAGGAAGGCCTTGAACATGCAGTTAACTGCCCTGTGATGCTTGGCCTTGAAGACGAGCAGAAAGATGACCCGCTGGAGCCACCAGAGAACCACTAAATAAAGGAAATTTTATACCCTTTATTACCAAAGGCCAGCAGAGAAAATTAATATGCATATCTTGATAAATAACAGCAGTTATAAAGTACTATGACTTCAACTTCTGGGCTCAACATTACAGATTGGTATATTTTTGAATATTAAATATGAGAGTTAATATTTACTGGACACTTGACTGGGTTAAGAAAAACCTTCGGTTGGTAAATTATGTGTCTGGGTGTCTACGAGAGCACTTCCAAAGAAGATTTAGTCATAAGACATTGACTTATGGGGAAGACGCCCCTACTGAAAGGAGGCCCTCATGCAGTTGGCTGGAGGTCTGACTGGCATCAAAGTAAAAGAGGAAGTCAGGAATCACCCGCAAGCTCCATTCTTAGCAACAAGAAAACCAGTGGTTTCTGCAGATGTTCTGCAGACATCAGATTCCAGCTTCTTCAGCCATCCAAGATTATCTCACTCCAGAAAACCCTGGCAAACTTCCAGGCCCTCAGTATCAGATTAGGATAGCATGACCCACTCCCTTCTTTGCTTCCCAACTTCTTGGAGTGAGCAGTCCATGGATTCTCTGCCTTCCTAGGGTATAGATGACCAACCTTGGGATATCTAAGTCCAATCATATGATCCATTCAGCAAATAATCTTTTGTAATTATATACTATATACTTATATGGAGAGAAGAGAGAGAGTCTATTGGCTTTGTTCCCCTAGAGAACCCTAGTACAGCAGGCAGCAACGTTATGCTATAACAATTTAACAGAAGACACATAGTCGTTCTCACCCAGGACATATTTGTATAGCCCAGTTTCCTACCTTGAGCACATTCCAGAAGGTGAGTAGGCTACACAAAGTTGTTTTTAGATGTTTATATAAATTTATACATTTCTCAAGCAATCATTGAGTTCCATCCATTGTGCATTTGTCCAGTGTATCTTTCAGTCAGAGGGAAGGCACAAAGAAAGAAGAGAAAGGAGCCTCTATGACTAGGGAGAGGTTAAGTAGCTTCCTCCCAGCGAGATGGCATCTTCGTTTCCCACAGATCATATGTATAGGTGCATACAATTACATGCTTTACCCATCTCCATTTTTGACTAAGCATTGACCATCATTATTTTCAATACTGTTTTTGGATGTCACAGGCACAGCATAAAACATACAGGAATCCTAGGACAGTGATTCAGAAAGGGTTGAACAAAAACATAGACTATAAGAAAAAACTGAAAGAACAGTTAGTTTTAATGAAAAAGAATGAAGTGAAAGGAAGTATAGCACTTAATTAAAGTATGTTTTCTTTCCTGGTCACATTTAAAGTTCTTTTTTCATTGCTTTTCAAAGGAAAAATGTGTGGTTTAATAGATATGATCTCAGCTTTTTCTCTTTGATTTAGGATCTTAACAAGATCTTAGACATGGTCCCATCATTGGCATCCAGTGCTTGAGTTCTCTCATCTCCCGAAATGTATCAGAGAGTAGACTAGGAGAGAAGGTACTCGCTGTGCAGATTGGCAAGAAAAACGCAGAAGCGGGAAGTGTTGGGTTGCAGCAGCCACTGCCACAGGCCTCTCCCTTTACCCAGTTCTTACATTACTTCCTAAACCAAGTAACTGACCTCCCCACTAAAAAATCTATTCATTGTTACTTCCACTCCTAGTGCTCTGAATTTAATCAGGGTCCTCATATTTGCCCGGCAAAAGGTCATTCTGAGGAGTCTTTGATAGGATGCTGCAAACCATGCCATCTTATCTTTTCTGTTTTGTTTTTGTTTTATTGTTGTCGCTGCTGCTGCTGTTGTTGCTTGTTTTGTTTTCAAGACAGGGTTTCTCTGTGTATCTCTGGCTGTCCTGGAACTCACTCTGTAGATCAGGCTGTCCTTGAACTCACAGAGGTCTGCCTGCCTCTGCCTCCCTGGTTGTTGGGATTAAAGAACTGTGCCACCACCACCACCCAGCTCTTGATAAGCTTTTATTTTCACCCCGTCTTATCTTAAGGAACCACTAGCCTCAGAACTCCCACCCTCTGTCATGAAGGAAACAACTTTGAATTTCCTAGAGACAATTAACCTAGAAAATAGAAGGTGCGCACTCTTCCTATTCCTTAGTTTAAAGAAATATTCTTGCTCCCTAGCTCCCCACACAAAACATTATTGATTTAAGACACTAAATGAGCTACACTGTCATGTAAGATTTGTTCACCTTTCACACTGTCTGGGGAATAATTTATGACTAGCACACAGTTCACGGGAAAAGAATGATTCAGATTTAGATTTGCCATAAATTACAAAGTGATTACTTTTGGTGGGAGCATATTAGAATATCAGAACACGGTTATTTGTATTTTAAAATATGAAGCATCAATGATGAACGAGATTTCTACATAACTCATGAGCTTGAGAGTATGGCCTTTGGTTTTAAAAGAAATATACTGTAAGTAAAAAAACTATCACTACTTGAATATATATGGATATGATTAAATATTATGTATAACACAATAAGTGTTCTGAAATGATAAACATAAATATATTCTTGTTTCCTATTCAAAAATATACCTTTCTATACTCATACTATATTAGGATGATTTTATAATAATAAAGATGCACAACTTTAAGATCTCTATTTCTTTAGCTTCAAAAATTAAATCAGTTCTCATGAAAATGTTTTCAAATATTTAAAATTTGGTAGTGTTATCATAAACTCCTAGAATATTCCAGCAATAATTATGAGAAGCACTTAACATTTTTAGAAACCTGTCTCAAGGTTATGTAAAATTTTTTTTGAAGTACAACTTAAATTCTTCCATGGAACAGGTAAAGCTTGCTTAATAGAGATGTTTATTTATTTACAAACACAGAGAGACTTTATTCTCTTCATGGTTCTTGGGAAATTTTGTTGAAATTTCTATTTTCAAAGGAGTGAGCAAAATGATAAAGTATTACCAATTCCACAGTTCAGCCTAGGGTTACTCTACGCAAAGTTCATGCTCCTTAGAAAGTCATTGGTGAGGCAAATATGTCAAAGTCAAATTTTCCTGGCTTTCTTCATCTAGCTGGAAACATAACACATTACTTCATCAAAGAGATGGCAGGTAAAGATTTGCTGTTGGGCCTTTCTCCAAATGTGAGAGTCATATATTCCGTGCTATAAAGTGTTCTGAGATAAAACTTGGTACCTAAAGATTTTTCTCAACGGACTCTTCGGGAAACAGTCGTAAAGAATCTAAAACGATTTCCCAAACTATAAAAACATAAGCATCCTTCTTCGTTGTTGTTTTATAAAACGTTCATTTGGGAATATTATCCTTCATTTTGAGAAATACTTAGTTTAACTACAATGAATTTGTTCATGTTGTTTTTAAATGACTTAATGAATAAATACCTTTAATTTCTCAGTTTTAATATCTGATACAGTAAACATCAATAGTTATAACCTACAAAAGTCAAAGCTCCGTGGGTTTCCAGCAATTTTCCAGAGTGTAAAATATCTCTGGGACCAAGAAGCTTGAGGAACACTGGATTAATTAAAGGGATAAATCAGAAGAATGGAAGGGAAGTAACAGACACAGACACTTTCTAAGCCATGCTGCTTTCTCTGCGCTAGGGGAACCTGGCCTAGCCTGGCTTCTCTGCCCTGAGCATCTATGGACTGCATCTCACGACTCACTTGGAGCAAGTCACAGCAGTGGGTAAAAGCAGACCTACTCCTCAACCTGGACCCCAGCGATTTTCAGGGGCTCTAGGGTATTTCAGGTGCTACAGAGGATCATCTGGGGGAGAGTTGTCCGTGGCATGAGCCTAGCATGGGCCTTTTCTTCTTCACCCAGGTGAGTGATTCCTCAATCCCAACTGTAATCTCAAGAATCATCTAACATTTTCTTCAGTAGAACATGAGAGACAAGCAAGAACAAAGGTGTTTTAGTCTCCGCTGGCAGAAGAGAAAATAAAGACAGAGGAAGGCTTCAGAGTCTTGCTCCAAGGCATACTGATAGATCATAGATTTAAGCCCCACCCTCACTACCAAGCACAATACTTTGCCCACTAGGTCAGTGCTTCAGAATTGCTTTCCAGCACTGAAAAGTATTTCTCAAGTTAAATGTTTCTCAAAAGTCCCATTATACCCACACAACAGAGGGCTGCTGCCTGGGAGAAGGCAATCACTTTAGAGTCACCCGGCCTTGGCTGCACTCTGGTCCACGGAAGCCTTGTTGCTCCATCTGGTCCCTTGGATCATCATTCTGCACAAGATCCTCGCGTGATCCTCTTCCCTCCGTGCTCACCCTCTGCTCTCATACCCTGCCTGCTCACAGCGTTCTGTCCTCCTAGATTCTCATACCTGCTTAGCTGTTACCCTTACCACCGGAATGCAACTTCTTGTACCTTCAGGTTTTGAAAAAAAAAAAAGCCTTTATGTGATATTCTTTTCTGTTCTTCTTACACGTGGAACCTATTTCTCCATGTTTAACTAAGAAATACAGTACTTTTTTTATTAATTCCAACTAGCATTATTTAGCATCAACATTTGGAAACAAGCCCTGCCTTGCCTTTATCATCTTTATTTAGCTTTTCTCTATCACTTGCCTTTGTATTCCTAATGATCCCTTCAGGTATGGAAGGAAACAAAGGACTAAGACAAGGCAGGCAGAAGGAGAAAAGTCACATGTTCTGAAAGCAACAAAGACTTCAGAGTCACACAGACACAGCACAATAAGCACTGAGCAGGGGGATAGTTAATAAACAAACTAGGGCAGTGACCTGGGCTCCCTACTTCAGGAAAAAATAAATAATCCTCCATTATTTCAAAGTATTATAATAAGCCATGCATCTTCTCGCAATATTCATGAGAGTAATAATAAGTAAGAAGCCCCTTCAGTTTTAAGAGGTGATGGCTAGATTCAGGTGCGCAGTGTGACNCTTATCAGGTTCATTATCTAACCAACAAATAAAAACACAGCACCTCATCATGTGGAGGACCCTCAGCAGACTGCACCCTGATCATCATAATGTGCTTGTATTTGATTGGACAGGATCTGGAGTTACAAGACCAACCTCTGCCCTTCCCTATGTCTTTCCTGGTTGTTTTCCTCTCAGACTCCTCTGTCTCATTCCTGCATAGGTGCCACATGTATGTCTTATCAAGAAAAGAAGCTGATTCTGAGGCTTGAGCAGCAAACACCTTAGGCACACAGCCTGCCTTCAAAGACCCTGTTCTGATGTAAAAACATCCATTGAGGGGCCCAGCCTGACTGGCCACTCTATTCAAAGGCAAGTGTATACTCTCTGCTGCTTAGGAAGAGATGGCAAAAAAGAATTTATCTTTAAAATAAGTCCCTTTCTTAAAAATCTTAGACAAACCTTAACAATTCTTTAAAAGAGAATGACACAGAAGTAGGATAACATTTGAAATGTAATCTTGTTCTGAGGATCCCAAAGTTCGACTAATAGGTGATTGACTTTATCTCACGGATTCCAGATACTTAAGAGAAAGAAAAACATACTGGGGAAATAGGGGAAATCCAATGTTTTTCATCTATGTTTTCTAGTTTTGTTGAGAGAATAATATTTTCTAAACAAATAATTATATAATGGGAAAAGCACAACAAAGATCAATTTCTGGCCATGATGAGGAATTATAATAAATGAAATAAGGCTAAGGTAGGCAGGAAAGAACTTCCCCAAAGATGGATAAGGGTTTCATTGATGGGTTGTATAGAGAGATTTTAAAAGGAGGAATAAAACTTTATAGATTTCACTCTTCTCTAAACAAGAGTTCCATATTCAGAGGTTCTGGGAAAATTAGAGAACACTTAAGTTTCTTTTTTCTTATTAATTAATTTTTTTCATTTATTTTACATCCCGATCACAGTTTCCCTTCCCTCCTCCCTTCCCATTCTTCCCCCCACCTCTCCTCTGTACCCCCTCCACTCCTCTGTCTCGGTTCAGAAAGGGGCAGGTTTCCCATGGTAACAACAAAAGCCCAGCATATCAAGTTGTGGTAGGACTAAGCTTCCGCTTTGCGTTAAGACTGGGAAAGGCAAGCCAGTAATGCCAGGTCAAGCAGTAGGGATGGGCCCGGAGTCCACTGTTAGGAGTCCCACAAATAGACCTAGCTACATAATGCCACATGTGTGTAGAGGGCCTAGGCCTGCCACATGCAGGGTCCTTAACTGTTGATCCAGAGTCTGTGAACTCCTATGAGTCCAGGTTAGTTGTTGAGAGATCCTAAGTTAAGCTGCCTTAAATCCAGTTTCAAACAAGCCAATAAATAAATAGAGGTGAGCAAGGCCCCTAGTATAATTCCTACTATATATTGGAATTCAACAAATGATTATTGTTATAGCTATATTGCACATATATTGATGAATACACATGAATGGGGTTACTTCTGTAAATTAATAAGAGTGATGCCTACTTTATCTAATTATTTTTAGGATTACTTTGAATGAAAATATATGTATAACATTTATGATTTTATTTAGAGCCTAGCAAGTATCTTAGTTTCTTTTTCTATTGCTGGAATACTCTGACAAAAGCACCTTATGGGAGAAAAGGTTTGTTTTATTTCATGGGTCAAGAACACAGTCCATCATGGGAGCACAGTCCATCATGGCAGAACCCAGTCCATCAAGGCAGAGCACAGTCCATCATGGCAGAGCATAGCCCATCATGGCAGAGCACAACCCATCATGGCAGAGCACAGTCCACCATGGAAGAGCACAGTCCATCATGGCAGAGCATAGCCCATCATGACAGAGCACAGTCCATCATGGCAGGCATAGCCCATCATGGCAGAGCACAGTCCATCATGGAAGAACACAGTCCATCATGGAAGAGCACAGTCCATCATGGCAGAGCACAGTCTATCATGGAAGATCACAGTCCATCATGGAAGAGCACAGTCTATCATGGAAGAGCACAGTCCATCATGGAAGAGCACAGTCTATCATGGAAGAGCACAGTCCATCATGGAAGAGCATAGTCCATCATGGAAGAGCACAGCCCATCATGGCAGAGTACAGTTCATCATGGCAGAGCACAGTCCATCATGGAAGAGCACAGTTCATCATGGGAGCACAGTCCATCATGGCAGAGCATAGCCCATCATGGTAGAGCACAGTCCATCATGGAAGAGCACAGTCTATCATGGAAGAGCACAGTCCAT
>LOJH01021753.1:0-10222 GCA_001685095.1 Ellobius talpinus
TGGAAGAGCAGGCAATGCTCTTAACCACTGAGCCATCTCTCCAGCCCCACATGCATGCTTTTTCTTGGGGGAAAGATCCCCAGAAGAAAATGAATCACTGACCCTGCAGGCGACTTTTTAGCCAGACTCAGCTGTAGCTGTCTTCTCTGCTCCACTGTCTATGTCCTTCCCTCTTTCTCCTTCTCTTTGAGGCTAGAGTTGGTCCCAAGGGTTTGGTGTGGTTTGTCCTGTTGGTGACCCTCTGAGCCCTGCTGTAGCTAGGGACTTTGAGCAGTCTGAGCATTTGCCTGACGGGGTAGGGTGGCCATCCAACTTCAGAAGCCTGGTGAGAAAAGGAACATGTCCGCAGCCAGGAAGAACATTGACCTTCCTCTCAGAGATGCCCACGACCCAGGGTGTGGATTTCCTGAACCCTGTCTTTCCTTCTTTCTGTTCTTTACAGTCCTGTCCTGATCATTGGGTCTTACTCAGACTCATTCATGAGGATTTCTAGGCTAGGGCTGTGATTTTTAACTCTGCTCCCTCTCCCACCAGGCTTTCAGCTTCGAAAGGTTGAAGAGCAACGGGAACAAGAAAAGCGTGATGTGGTGGGCAATGATGTGGCCACCATCCTGTCACGTCGGATTGCTGTTGAGTACAGCGACTCAGAAGACGATTCCTCTGAATTTGATGAAGACGACTGGTCGGATTAACTTTCTTCCTGCTGCCCACATTCCTTTTTCTGTCCTTCCTACCTGCCTTCTTGATGTCATAACAGTCTCATGGGGGAGCAAGGGAGGATGTGGAATTGCAAGGGCCAAAGCCTTCCCTGGAGCAACCAAAGATCTAGCCAAGTGCTTCCTCCAAGTCCCTATGTACGTCTTTCCCTCTTCCTTGGCCGTGGACTCTTGAGGGTCCATAGCTGAGCTGATCCCTCTTCTCCTCAAGTGACTGTTAACTATTGAAAGGAAGGAAAACCCTACAACAGATCCCTTTGGTTGGGTTTCAACCAGAGATAGTGCCTTCTCCTAAGAACCCTTTTAACCCATTGCCTTCCTCAGAACCCATTTGGCTATTTCAAATAATGCTGTCTCCTGGTCTTAAAGCAATAGGTATGGCCTGTGTGGACACAGCTGGTCCCTTTTCTATACCTGAGAGTATAGGGCAGGCCACATGTCCTGGCAACTAGACTGTCACACACACACACACACACACACACACACACACACACACACACACGCCCCATACTCAGCCCTCTGCAGCAGGTAGGGCTGCTTCTGTTCAGTCCTGTCTGGGTGCCTTTGTTCCAGAAGGCATCAGGCCCCTAAGGAATGTCTCGCTCCTTTGCCCAGAAGTGGTGCCTTCCTGGAGTCTGGGCTGCTGCCTTCCTCCCGTGCTCCTTAGTGAGCGTGGTGTTCAGGTGTCCTTTGCATGCCCCTTCCCCACCCCATGTGCCTTTAGACTGCACAGCCCAGTTTTAACCTCTGATATTCATGACCAAACTAGCCCTGACACACAGGGACCTGGGCCTCTGCTGACTGTCAGGAGCACCACAGGACTGGAAGAGAATGGAATACCTTGGCTCCTACCCTCTCAAGGTCACACAGATAGTGATAGAGCAAAGCCCAGGCTTCCTGTTTCCAAGTCACCTGTGTTTTCTGGGACCAAATAATGAGCACCTGCTGGAGTGTGGGCAAAGCAGCCCTGGCTCCATTCTACTCCAGACCTCCCGAATGCAGGGCTCACAGTCTGTGCCAGCCCCACTAGTACAACTTTGACACTCACAGCCTCTCTTGTAACCATTTATTTCCCCCTTCTATCTCCAGCCAGTCATGTGGCATAGGAGCTGTGCTGGGGAACCAGAGAAGAGAGGAGGAGTGGGGCGGCCAGCCTTGGCAGGTGCTGCCGCCCCCTTCCCCTTTTGTTTCCCCAGTTTAAGCATAGGTTCTGCCAGCTGTAGAAACTTTAGTCCCTCAGGCTGGCAGCCGCAGCAGGTACCTTCCTGGCGGGGGCCTGGCAGCCATAAAGGCTGAAAGGCAGGAGGACAGGGGTCTTCTTCCTGCCTCCTGCCTCACTGTGCATGGTGATGTTGACGCCCCATATACCCCCCTTCACACAGGTGCTATTATTCAGGAAAACACTGGACAGCTCTGGCCAACAGCAAGCTTTCTTCTCTCTGCCCCAACTATTGTGTGGCTCTTGTGCTGAAATCGCCTTCTCTGGCTTCAGAGCCTGAAACAAAGAGAAACAGGATCTGTCTCTACCCAGCACAGCAAATGGTTGTAGTAATTGCCAAAGCCCTCATAAACCCCTCTGGCTTGAGGAGAGTGCAATCACGGGCACTGCTGCCTGCACTTGCTGAGGACCTCCCCTCTGCCTCCTTTCTTGAACTGAGGTGGTGAGCATGCAGGTGCCAGCAGGCCCCCCTGCTGTGGCTATTCCAGAGTGCCCTGTCTGTCCCTCTCCCCTCCCCCAGCCAGCATCTGGCACAGGGCTTGGCACTCCATGCTGCGCATGTTTCCCACCCTATGTCTTAGAAGCCAAAAGGGGCTTTCATCAGAGCCTAAAAATGGCTGTTGACCCCGCTGCAGCCCAGCAGGGGCCAGAGAGGCAGGGGAGGGCAGTGGTCCTTCCAGATAGAAGTCCTGGGGCCTGGCCAGAGCAGGGCTTGTGCCTAATGGTTTTGACTAAATTACTCCCTCCTCCTGCTCTCCGGGAAAGGGGTGTCAGCCACTCAGTATGGTTCTGTTCCGACCTTGAAGGGGCAGTATTGGCCTGGCTTCTGGAATGGACAGAGTCCACCAGGAAAGACTGGGGGCGGGAGGAGATGGGGAGGGGCCCTGTCTGTGGAAGGTAGGATTAGATCATTAGCTCAGTGACCTCCTAGGGTTTCGATGTGCTGTGTTCTCATCCTACAGCTGGTTTGGTAATGATCTGCAAGTCCCGGAGAGCAACAGCACAGCTCTGCCTGACGCTCTCATTAAAATCCATGCAGCCAAGCTCTGCGCTTTGTAGCAGCCGGCCTTGCGGAGCCTCCTAGGCTGGGGGGCTGGGGACCCAGTCAGCTGAGAAGTCCTCTAGGCTCTACTTAGGCATATGTGTACAGAAAAATTAAAACATGCTTCTTTAAACCCAGAGCCCTTTCAAATAAGAAAGGACCCAGTGCAAATAGGTGTGTTCGTGGAATCCTATAATTGTAGAATACAGAGTTTGGTGATTATTTAAGCTGGGCTGAGGCTGGTAAGCATATAAAGCAGTGTCCCATAAGGGCTCTTAGTGCTGAAGCCAGGGAGCCACCTCCCTTCCTGGTCTGCCTAGCCCAGGGGGCCTCCCCCCATTCCTGGGGCCCAGGGGCCCAGCTTGCAATCGGTAGCATCAGAAGTGACTTGTGGCTTTGCCTTGGTCCTGAGATGATTTCATTCCGGCGGGGAGGGGTCCCTTGGAGGCTCAGAGCAGCTGGCCCAAGCTTGCCTCCATTGGAAGCTTGAGCGCCCTCAGAAACGACCCTGGCCAATGTCACCGCAGAGCTGAGGCAGTGCTGTCAGGGCTAATGTGAAATCTCTTCCCGTGGCGCCGATGCTCCGGCTGTGCAGCGCCAGCTTGGACAGATTGAGGTCTCTGTGGCTTTGGTGACCCTGTTTAAGCATTCCCACCGTGTCCCTGCTCTGCACTAGGACTACCTTCTGCTGCAGCCCCTTACTTGACCTCAGGGCCTGGGGAGGGAGGCAGTGTGCCAGGGCCAGGCACTCCAATTCAGGAGATATGTCAGCCCTCTTTGGGCAGCAAGCTTCTAGCTTGGCCAGTGCTCATCCGACCTGGGACCAGGTGTCGCACAGGAAGTGCCTTCTGTGCTTCCCGACATGTCCACTTTAATAGGGCCTCAGCGAAGGCCGGGAACAGTTTTGTTACTGAACTTTGCTCAGTTAATTCACTTGAGAAACTAACCAGTTTTACTTTCTGCCTAGAACAATGTACACATAGGAGAGAAAGCTGTCATGCTCCCAAAGTGCCTTGTTTTCTCTGATATAAATATATTTATAAGGACATACTCCAATAGGTTCTTGGGTGTGCTTTCCATATTTTGTGAGCTAATATATAGTGGGGATACTGTCTGAAAATAGACCCCTTTCCCCTAAAGGTAGGGGAGGGGGATCTGAGTAGTGGAATGAAGCCACCATCACAGTGGCCTTTTTTCTGCTCTTTTCATACCGGTGAAAGAGCATCCACAAGCCGTGTGGTGGTGGTGCACGCCTTTAATCCCAGCACTTGGAGGCAGAGGCGGCAGGCCTGTGAGTTCGATCCCAGCGTGGTCTACAGAGCGAGTTCCAGGACAGCCAGGACTGTTGTTACACAGGGAAGCCCTGTCTCTAAACAAAAAGAACAGCCACCCAGAAAAAAATAAAAAGATTGTGTATGACAATGTTTCAGGTAGATCAGGCTGGCCTTGGGCTTGCTAAGTAGCTGAAACTGGCCTTGAACTCCTGATCCTCTTGCCTCAACCTCCCGTGTGCAGGATTTGTGGGCATGTCATGCCTGGCCAGGACAACCATTTTTTTTTTTCCAAGTCTGGTTTCATTTGCTTCTGTCGGGCTCATTGTGTGTGCCATGTTTGTGCTCCATTGACCTGAAGGTTCCATGTAACTTCTGTGTATGCACATGAATAGTTTAAATGCCAACATTTTCAATAATTTGATAAATTCTTCATAGCTACTCAGTCACCTCTGCTATATGTTTGTGTGTGTTTCATGGGAAAGAGGGATCAGAAGAGGCAGCCCTGAGGGCCGCAGGTGGGTGAGGGAGCTCTGTGAGGCTCTGGCATGGATGGGCTCCAAGGGCAGAAGGCTTCCAGTTGGTTTGTGGACACAGGGCCCTTCTGTGAGGACCGCCTCAGAGCTGGCTGCCCACAGCTCCGTGCACCAGGCAGGAGAGGTGCACACATTGAATGCTGGTGCTGTCTCCCAACATCTGGCGGGCATCTTGTCTGCCTCACAGACCCGAGCAACTTACCTTAAATAGCACGGTATATAATGGAATACGATTTAAAAAAAAGGTTTAGACTGCTCCACGTCCCCCCTCTTGCTTGCCTGAGGAAGAATGAGGGGGCTGAGTTTGCATTCTGACCCCCCAAAGTGACCTACCCAGGAAGCAAGGGTTGTTTGGACCACAGCTGCTGTGGGTTACTGTCCTTTGGGCTAATTTATGAACAGACACCCAGTTCCAGGCCCAGCAGACACAGCGGGGTGGCCCCGGGGAGATGAGAGGGAGAAGGGTCGGTGGCACAGTGGGTCACCACGCCTGCTGTTCGCAGAGAGTCACCCACGGGCGTCCCGAGAGAGGGGGCAGAAGTTTTGAATTGTCAGCAAGTGCTGCGCCAGCCGCTCTGAGCTCATCGCTGGAGGTGGGGTGCCGGGGAGGGGTCGCGGAGCCTCTCGCTCCCCTCCCGTGCGGCCTGTGTTTAGTCAGCACTTGGCTGCTAGAGCTGGTGACTGGCAGCCAGACGCCTGCCCTGGCAGAAGACAAAATGGTGTCGGAGCCGCCCTTGGAGGGACGGGGAGGGAAGGAGTGTTCTGGGAAGCTGGAGGCCCGCGCCTGGATGCCGGTTCTGCTGCTACCACTCGGAAGCCCTGACCCTGTGCGAATCGTTTCACCTCCTGGACTGTTCATCCTAGGGAAAATGGGCATTTACTGAGCGCCTACTACCTGCTATCGGAGGCATGTGCTTAGTTTTGATCTTTAAAGGCACGAGTCACCCTTTTGACAAGAGAGGTGAAGTGAGTTGCCTACACCCTGTCTGCCATGCAATTTACGCTGCTTAATGATGGCCAACCAGCAGCAGGTTGGGGAGTGCCCGTGTCTAAGGTCTCGTCTCTTATCTGTCTCACCCACTCCTCCCATGCTCGGTTTTACAGGTGCAATAACAGGCGAGGGTTATTTTTGCTCTTTGAAGTCAAGCAAGCTTGACTGAGGGCCCAGCGGTCTTTGACCTTTGGAGGGGAAGTAGCCTGTGCCCTTGGCTACTTAGGAACAACGGGTTCCCTAGGTATGGGCTCCACTTGGACGTACCCTGCCCTGTTCACACGTGTGTATGTTCATTTACGCATATTTTCCGTGAGTGGCACACAGTCCAGACCCAGGAACCCATGCACACATTGTGTGCAGAGCTCTGCTCTTGTGCAAAACAAGGACACGAGTCAGCACCCAGCCAGCTCAGGAGCTGGCATAATTGCAGGCACATCTAACAGTCCTCCAGAGTCACGGTGCTGGCTGACTGCCTGGGCCAGTTGTTCACTGCCCCCTCCTGGCCACCTTTCCACCCAGGCAACCTGGCACCATTTCCTGAAGTTCTGCTCAGGGGGATTGGCAACCAGTTCCCACCTAGATCATGGGGGGTGGGGTGTCAAGAACAATTTCTGCCCACCCCTAAGGCCGGGTTTGGGGGAGCTCCTGAAGCCTAAAGACACAAACGGCCTGAACATCCTGGGAAGTCAGTAGGATTGCAGTCCTATGTGACAGGAGGGTCGATGCTCTCCCACTTAGGCAAGCAGCCACCCCCGCCCTACCCTAGGGAGCTGGACGTGCTATTACAGGAGGCTCAGAGGTGCGGACTTCCTTGCTGACCAAGCAGAGCTCGAAGCTCCCTGTTTTCTGTCTGGGCCTGCACTTCCTCTGTTCAGCAAGGAGTTGAGCCCAGTACTGGGTGCGGCAGCTCCACTATGGTGTTTCACCATCTTTGCAAACGTTAACGCTCCCAGATGTGTGCCTGAGTAGAGCACATCTGTGCAGGATTCGGTGGGCTTCTCTGGACGGACTTGAAAGGACTGCCCACGGAAAGCTTTGGTTCCTATTGCACAGATCTGGAAAGCACAGAAAAGGTGTAGCAACTTGCCCAGGGTCACACAGTAAACTGGCATCAGATGCTGAAATAGAAACTTGCTCCGGAGAACACAGCCCCTTGTGAGCTTGGGCCCAGAGCTAAGGAGACTGGGGCTGAGGGGTAAACCTGGAAGCTTTGCTCTCCCCTCACCACCCCACCTCACCCCCAGAAAATATTGACTGGGTCCCTATGGCTATCTGAAGACTTAGGGGAAACCCAAAGGAAGTTCTACGCTTAGGCATTCAGCAGGGAGGCTGGAAGTTGGAATGCAACTTGGAATCTGTGGATTCCCTGTTTCCTACTGCACAGGGTAAACATCTGGCTTGCTTTTATGCAAAGGCAGGAAGCAAGCTAGGACGCCTCTCCCTGGCCCATGGCTGCTTGCTTGGTCATCAAAATATGCACACAGAGTGCACACAGGCCTGGAATATCAGTGTTCACCCTCACCTGAGTTAGTTTATGCGTGCCTATAGGTAGTGCATATAAGCTTGCAGACATATCACACATGGCTGTGGTTAGTTGTGTTTATGTGGCTATTATTTATTTTGATGCAGAGTCTCACGCTATGGCCCAGGCTGGCCTCAACCTACTGGTGCTCCTCCTGCCTCAGCCTCCTAAGTGTTAAAATTCTAGATATAAGCCACTACGTCACAATGTCCGGCTTTTTTTTTTAATGGGGATTGAACCCAAGGCTTTGTTGTAGCCTCAGGCCCCTTGTATGAGTTTCCATATGTAAATAGTGTCTGTGGGCTGGAAGGACGGCTCAGCAGGTAAGAGCACTTGCTACTCTTGCAGAGGACCAGAGTTTGATTCCTGGCACCCGGGTTGGGCAGCTCGCAAACACCTGTAATTCCAACTGCAGGGAATCCAAGCGCTTGCGCTCAGGTAAAGTGCTTGCCTAGAATGCACCACTCCTTGAGTACCAATCCCTAGTACCATATAAAACCAGGGTTGGTGATCCATGTCTGCAATTCCACCCTTGGTAGATAGAGGCAAGAGGATCAGAAGTTTGATGTCATCCTTGGCTGCATAATGAGTTCAAGGCCAGCTTGGGCTACCTGAGACCCTGTTTAAAATAAAGTAAATCTTTAACAAGTGATTTCTGTGTGCCTGACAGGTAACGTAATGCACAAGTAAGGTGCTGCTTGGGTGTGTGCTCTGTAAGTGCCCTGAGCACACTGGGAATGTGCAAGTGTTCACTTCACCTGCCTTGGTGTATAGAGCTGGGTGGAACATGCCTGCATATGCCTGCCAGTGTGTGTGTGTGTGTGTGTGTGTGTGTGTGTGTGTACAGGGATGGCTTTATATATGACAAATGACAGGCCATGTAAAACAGGAATCCCTTGTGAGAAAAGTATGATGCCAGCACTCTCCAGCCCTGATATGTGGGCAGCCCTGATGGGCTCCAGCCAGATCCCTGGCTCATTGCGCCCTCCCCACAACATGCTCACAATTCCCTGGACCCAGCCTGCTCAGCCAATTTGCAGTCTTGCTCTCAGCTCCCAAGAAGGCCCTGCAGCAAAGTCAAGGGGCTGGTGGCCAATTAGTGAGGGGGTTAATCAGGGTTCTGGGGACCCCTAGGGGGTGGGAAGCTGAAGGCAACCATGGGGTTGACAGGAGCAGGAGCTGCCTGTCATAAGGCTGGGAGAGGGGAAGAAGAGGAAGGGGAGGCCTGTAGGTGCTGCAGAACCAGAGGTAGGGCCATGGATTCATAATTGCTGAGCGCTCACAGCAGGGAGCATGTGTGAGTGTGTGCTGGCTGTGTGTGAAGTAGCATGTAGATGCATTCAAGTCCTTGAATGTGGTCCTGCATGCAGTTGCGTTTACATGACTGTGAATGCCACCTTGTATACACTGATGCAGGTTTTTATATGTGTATTTATAACTGCGGTGGTGTACAAATGGGTTTGCTTATACAACATATCTAGACCTGTGTGTATCTGTGTACATACAAGGTTAAGTCTGTATACACGTGTGCAAGAATATATACATTTGGTGGATGTTCCAGCATGTACCCATGTACATAAAGCTCGTGTGTATAATGGTGTATCTAGTATGTAGATCAAGTGTGCCTGCACAAGTGTGCACATGCATCCAGGGATGGATGTCTGCATGCTTGCATGTGTCTCTGAACAGTCAGGTGCCTGATTCCCGTGTGTGTGTGTGTGTGCCTATGTGTATGTGTCTGTGAATGCAGAGATCTTAGCATGGAAAGAGCTGGGGGATGGTGGGCTCCAGGCTGCAGAAGAGAATCTGACAGACGAGCCTTGCTGCAGCCCCCGGCCCCGAGAGCCTGTTTTCCAGCCTGCGGAAGCTGTGAGCCCGTGAACTCATCTTATATTAATAGCTGCTGTCTCTTCCCTTATTGCAGGGAGAGACGGTCATGGCCCCTGCGGGGCACAGCACTCAGGGCTGCTCCACCTCCCACAAGTACCAGGGCTCTGCCCAGCAAGAAGAGAGCCCCTGACTCCTTCAGTTCAGGGAGACCACTGCCCAGCACCCTCTTATGGCCTGTATGATGGTAGACTCAAGCATGGGGCTAAGAAAACTGGCCAAGACAGAGTGGCTGGGAGGTTTAATATCCCTCCTTAGACACACAGGCTGAGCAGCCTAGGGCTGATTACCAGAGGAGGCTGAGAGAGACAGAAGGCTCAACATGAAGGGAGAGATTCAGCCCCGCTCTCCAGGGCTCTTAGAGGCCCTCTGCCTAAGGGGAAGCTCAGTTTGCTGAGTTCCTGGTCTGAGGAGAATCATAACCTTGTCTTCAGGCAAGGGGATGCTTCCCCGCCGTGCCTCTTCAGAGGGTGAGATATAACCTGGATGCCCAGGCTTCACCCTAGCATGGGCACCGGCCTTCCTACCCCACTTTTCTGGCCAGGTTCTCTTGATCTGTTCCCAAAAACACACTCCCTAAACCAGTAAATAAAACAACACCTTTGGAGGCAGATCTGAAATGGGTTCAAATCCCAGCTCAATTGGCAGTAAATGTGGCCTTTCTGGGAGGCCGTCCTTTTCTTTTTTTAAATTGGTTGAGAGTTTCATATAGCTCAGGCTGGCCTCAAACCCCCTGGTAGCTGTGGGTGACTTGGTGAAGCCCTCTGACCTCCACCTTCTCGGTCCCTCTATTACAGGTGTGGTCACCACACCATTTAGTGTGATGGAAGAAACAGGCTAAGAGAGCTGGCAGAGACAGCACGGCTAGGAGGCGGAGTGCTCCTCCCCAGACATGCACAGGCATGAGCACACGCACTGGGCATCGAACCTAGGACTTTGTGTGCATGCTGGATGCTGGGCAAGCACTCTACCAACTGAAATGTATCCCCAGCCCCCAGGAAGGCCTTTCTTTCTTTCTTTTTTTTTCTTTTTTTT
>LOJH01021754.1:4734-14867 GCA_001685095.1 Ellobius talpinus
CCTGCATTGCTTCAGTCTTTCCTTCTGCCTCTAGCTTCCTTCTATCATGTTTCTATCACTTCTGCACTTGAACCACACCCACACTTGAAGGCCTCATCCTAATGGCATTACATCTGCAAAAAATGTTATCACCAAATGAAGTATCAGCGATTCAGGTTTTGTCATATATATTTACAGAGATTATAATCCAACTCATTATGGTTATTAGCCTTGATCACCTCTGTCAAATTCTATTTACCATGTGTCATTTCCAAAGGTTTAGTAAGTTTGGGCTTATTCATCTTTTGACAATTTGTCTAAAATTCCTAGAAAGAAAAAATGTTTAATTTTTACTCCTTCATTCTTTTTTTGAGATAACATTCTATGAAACTGGGATTCAGAGTAACATTCTCTATCATCCAATTGCTTTTAACCCTGAAAAGTCACTTTCAGTTTTAGATCACACCAAAACAGGTTGTATCCGGATTGTAGGTTGCAGTTTGCTCAGTCTTCCTGTGAAGAAACCTCAGGGCAAAATCTAAGAATGTGTTGATAGAAATATTATTTAGTATGCTATAAACATAATTTAAAAGTATATTAAATCACTATCAGTTGGACTGGAATACCTATATGGGAGTCAATCACATGATTAACAGGACCTGTTGGGTAATTTGAATAAAGTTTTCTAGATTTAAGGATCAATATTTACTACTAATTTATTTAAATGAGTACTAGTGTCTTATTATATGCGTGTTTCTTCAGGCTCATGAACATCACAATTATGAAATGTCATAAATGACATACATTTGTTCCAGATGATTCTCAACAAGAAGGGAAATGTTTCTAGTCTTCACACCTTGTAAAATACTATTTGTTGACAGTTTGTACCTTTAATATAAAGTTGCTCATTTATTTGGTATTGACAACTGTCAATGTTTGCACAGAAGTATAATGTAGAATTGGTAGCAAATAATCTTAATTATTAACTTTTCTACTCTCAGGAGGAAAACACCACCAATTTTAAATAGCACATCCATCAAAGAAGGAAATATCTGTTGACATTTAACTGGTCAGACCAGCGTCTTGTCTCAGAAATCAATATTAACCTTTCTCTTGGTTGATTTTCACAGAGATTCTCATTACTTCAAAAGAAAGAAACAAACAAACCTAGTGGGAGGGTATGAAGTTATGGAGGTCTAGTCAGGGTAGAAAGTGCCCTGAGAGTCATGACTGGAGGTAAAGAGAATCATTATATCTTCATTTATCTTCACTATAAGTGGTCATAGCTAACTTACATAGAAGAGAACATTATTTATATTTTAGTTTACTGGGTTGCAAGCACTTTAAAATGCAATATATATAAGATATAGATATCATTAAAAATCAGGAGACACTGAAATAGCAAACAGATTACTTTCTCTTTTGGGAAGACTCACAGAAGATATTTCAAGGATAAACATGTAATGTGCATGTAGTTTGAGGATGATTGAAGGTGACTTTAGTCTTGTTGAAGTCAAGACTTGAATATGGGTGAAGCTTATTCTTAGGAACATGTTTCTTGGCTCTAAATGACAACCAATTATGGACTTTTCATGAGACTTTGTTGGCTTAAATAACTTAGCTGTACTAACCATGATTAGTGATTAAAATTCATACTTTCTTTTCAGGGGAGAAAATCAAGTCTTAAGTTACAGTTATAGAACCAAACTGAGAAAGAACTTTTTTAAATGAATCTTTTATTTTATTTTTTGTGCATCAGTGTTTTTTTTGCATGTCTGTATGTTCATCACCAGCATACCTTGTGCCTATGAAGGTCAGAAGAGGGCATAAAATTTTCTAAAAATGAACATACAGTTTTTCTTTCCTTTCACTTCCAGGGATTGAACTCAGTTCTCCGGGCACATTGCATACACATCTCCGGGCACATTGCATACACAATGGGGATGCTGGGAATATAAACCTGGCACTCTGCAAGAGAAACAGTGCTCTAGAACACTGAGCCATATTTCCAGCCTTGGACACAGATCTTAAAGTGTGGGTGAAATGTGTAGAGATAGTAAGGAGTTGGTATCTTTGCCTGGCTCTGATGTGCATATTCCTTTACTCTTCAGGAATTGTCACAGGACAGCAGTGTCTGTTATCCTGGAATCAAACAACATAAATCTTCATACTTAATGGACAATAGTGGAGAGGGTTAGGATTTGTTGTCCTCTGTTTGTTTCATATGTTATTCTAGTCTATGTGAAAAAAATCAGAAATGTATGGTTCAAATTTTTGAATCTGTGATATTATTGAATGTGGTTCAATGACTTTATGTCCTCAAAGCCATGGCAAAAAGAAAGGAAAGGAAATTCAAAATTGTATGTATGTGTAAATGTCTGGTTCTTTTTCTTTATTGTTTCAATCCATTCCCTCAGTGGTGATTATAAATGACCTTGGGCTTGTGATGTGGGAGTCTCTGCATGCTGTGAATATGTTTTACTACAATTGGTTAATAAAGAACCTGCTTTAGCCTATGGCAGGGCAGAATAAAGTCAGGTGAGAAATCCAAACAGAGATATAGTAGAAAGAGTAGGCAGAGTCAAAGAGATGCTATATAGCTGCTGAAGGAGACAGATGCCAGAACTTTACTGGTAGACTACAGTCTCATGGTGATACATATATAAATAGACATGCACTAATTTAAGATATAAGAACTAACTAGGAATACACCTAAGCTAATGGTCAAGCAATACTGTAATTAATATAGTTTCTGTGTGATTAATTGCGTCTGGGCAGTTGGGAGTGAAAGATCAGTCTCTGCTTACAGGCTTGGTTCTGCCTCAACTTGATATGCCAGGTTTTGGTGATTTCCCATGGGAAGCCTTATTCTCTCTGAGAAGTGAATAGGGGTTGAAGGTAGAGGAGGGGAGGGAGGGAAAATTGTGGTTGATGCGTAAAATGAATAAAAAATTTTAAAAAACCTTGTAAGTTGAATCTTCCTTAAGTATATTGGGGATCTTTCAAACCATATTTTTAAATGTCTAATATTTCCATTACTACTACCTTAATAAGGACCTCTAATGAAGTTTTCAAAGCTCAAGACTTTAAGGAACTAAAATTCCAAGTGTAGACAGTCACTGACTTAATGGGTATAGTGCAACTTACTTGTCAGACTCCAGATTTACTAGATAGAGAAAGGAGGTGAAAAAATAATTCACATAGAATTATTCATGTGGAGACACAGATATTAGAACTTTGTGCTAAGTATTTAAATTAAAATTATTATTTTATTTTTTGAATATGAGTGTTTTACCTGTATATATGTCTGTGCACCATATATGTGCACATGGTGCCCACAGAGAACAGAATAATGCATTGGATACCTGAGAATTGAAGTTATGGGTGTTGTGAACCAACACATGGTATTGGGAACTGAACCCAACTCCTCTGGAAGAGAAGCCAGTGTACTCAATTGTTGTGCCATCTCTCCAGTCACATAGATATTTATTTAATCCATTGTAAACATATTACTTAAATTTTCTGAGATAGATGATGCATAGAAAGTAGCTCAAGGATGTGTGGCTTGAAGTATAGTCATACATATTATATTTTCTATGACTCTGAGAAAATCTTATGTGATAATCAAAGAGGGGCTCTAGTTTGGACTTTGATCATCTTGTTTTGACAGATTCAAATGGTAGCAAACATTAAAAAAAATAAAAAACATAAAAAAACATAAAAATAATCTGTTTCATCTTTTTCAACCGCTTTTTGCCTCACTTTAATTGCTTTCTGCAGTGTCACTAGAGCACAGTGAACTCTCTATATTCATGGTGTTTGTATCCTCTTAAGTCATCCACAGGAGTTAGCAAATGTTTAGGGAGATACAGAGTTGGGTTCCTGTAAAGTCTTGGTCACATTTTCCTTAAATAATTGGGTTCTGCTTAATACAAAGTGTGAATCTGTTAATATTAATGTTGTGGTCAATAGCTCTATGACTCATGCCTCATAAAACCAGTCTTCGGCATGAGGTGTATCATAGACTTCCCGTACTTAGGCAAACCAGATAACAGTTTGAGCCATTTTAAACAGCAAGGCTACCAATAAGAAACAAGGTGAAATAAATCAGCCCTCCTAAATATGTGAAATTATATAGATTTCCCAAGACCCATGACTACAGTGTGAGAGCTACATAAAAGCATAAGAGCACATTTCTCAGTCTCAGATGTGAATATTCTAAACTGTGTGCATGTCTATTAGTGAATGAGAAAATGCAAGTCTTAATTTGAGAGCGCAAATGAATTTTAATGACCAGGAATATTTATAAACATGAAATCCACAAAACACAGGAATAATGTATATTTGCTGGGAGGTGGTGATGCACACCTTTAATTGCAACACTTGGGAGGCAGAAGCAGAAGGATCTCTGTGAGTTCGAGGCCAGCCTGATCTGCAGAGCAAGTTCAAGGACAAGTACTAAAGCTACACAAAGAAACCCTGTCTCGAAAAACCCAAAAAAAGAGAAAAAAGAAAGAATAATCTATTCATAAGATACAAAGAAATTAGAACTTCTATGATAAGTATTTAAATTTAAAACATTTTATTGCTTTATTTTGTGAGTATGACAATTTTGTCTACATGTAGATGTATGTATATCACACACATGACTGATGTCATGGAAGACAGAAGAGGGTCTTGGATCCCCTAGAAAACAAAGTTATAGATGGTTGTTGAACCACTACCTAGTTCTGGAACTGAACCAACCTCCTGGAAAAGTAGCCAGTGTTCTTAACTGTTGTTAAGAACATCTCTTCAGCCCCTTTTCTATGTTTGCTATGGCCGTTTTGAATTGGCCCCCTTCATTTCTGTGTGGATACAAACATTGCTGAGGGTTCTTTTCTAGCCTTATCCTCATCATGTTGTGTTGATTCTCCCTTCTTGTTAACACTATTGTGCTCATACTAACACTATCTAGTATAGTTTCTTGCAATGTTGGGAATGTTATCTGTTTGCCTATTAGATCTATTGATTTCTGAGTACTTAGATCAGGATTTTCTGACTGAGGAACTGCTACAGCTCTGTGACTTTTGATGAAATAGGCACTACTTACCTAATACTACTCTACTCATCCTCTCCCCCAAAATATACAGAATTTTCTCCTTTATTAACTTAATTTTTGGTGATAGTAATAATAATAATAATAATAATAATAATAATAATAATAATAATTGTCTGTATGTGTTATCCTTCCAGTGGCTACATCATAAAAAGTGTGTGACTGTATTTACTCAACTAACTATCAACTGCAACTAGCTACTCAGTAAGAGGTGGGGTCTAGATCTCATCAATCCCATCTATTTAGAAATTTTGGATGGTTTGATCTTGTACAGGTAATCACAACTGTTGTTGAGTTCATGAATGTGATGACCATGTCATGTCTAAAAGACAGCATTTTATTACATTTCTGTCTATCATCTGGCTTTTACATTATTTCTGCTTCCTCTTCTGTGATGTTCCCTGAGCCTTGGTAGCAGTGGAGCCATAATTGGGAATGAGCATATAGCCTTTTATCCTCAGTAATTTGACTGGTTAAATATCTGTCTGCTGACTATTGTTAAATACAGGAAGAACTGGTTCTAACAAAGATTGATAACATCCCAAGTCTATGTTTGTAAATATAAATATTTAAAAAGCACTTTGACAACATTGGTACTTAGTAAAATATGAATGGCAGGTTCCACCTTTGGGATTACAGTGTTTCCAGTGAAGGAATTTTGACTAAGCACCAGTCATGAATTTCATCCTGTTGAGTAATACTCAAATGAAAATTTGTTAGTTACTCATAATGGTCTTGCCTCAATAGCACTATCAGGCACATTTTGCCTGGCAGATTGAGATGTAGCATACAGAGTGTAGCATTAGATAAGACCATTGATGTGTATTCTCTAACAGCCTGTATAGTACCTTTCAACACTATGAAAGCTAGCCAGCATGAAGAAAGATTCCTGACTAGTATAAGATTCTCTGTGTAATGAAACCAAAGTGTGTTCTGTCTCCTGCTGCAGCAGAATCTTATAAGAAAATTATATCATGTAGGATTGCCTTCTTTATGCTGTGAATATGTTTTATTACCATTGGTTAATAAAGAAGCTGCCTTGGCCTATGGCAGAGAAGAATAGTGTTAGGTGGGCAAACTAAGTTAATGCAAGGAGAAAGAAGGTGGAGGCAGGGAGATGTCATGTAGTTGCCAAAAGAGAAAGGCGCCGGAATCTTACCAGTAGGCCACAGCCTTGTGGCAATGCATAGGTTAATAGAAATGAGTTAATTTAAGATGTAGGAGCTAGCTAGAAATATGCTTGAGCCATTGGCCAAACAGTGCTGTAATTAATATAGTTTTGTGTGATTATTCAGGTCCTGGCAGCCATTTCCTTTTATAGTTGTCATCAGCCAACAAGGTCAGTGACAATGGCCTGTGTTGTTTAGGAGACCTTTGGGGATTACCTGACCAATAGTATAGAGAGGTGGTCAATGACAATGGTTTGTGTTGTTTAGAGTACTTCTGGGGATTACCTGACCAATAGTATAGAGAGGTGGGTCAATGACAGTGGTTTGTGTTGTTTAGGAGACTTTTGGGGATTACCTGACCAATAGTATAGAGAGGTGGGTCAATGACAATGGTTTGTGTTGTTTGGGAGACCTCTGGGATTATCTGACCATTAGTTCATAGAGAGGTGTTCCACACCTAGCAAATATTTTCATTTAATAACCCCTATGTTGTGGGAATGACATGGATTTTTGATCACATCATATTTGCATGTTTCTACAGCTGTTCTGCTTGCTAGAAACTTGTGAATAATAAAACCTTAATACCTCTTTGCCCATATTGACAACCTTGAAACATGGCATCATACCTATGATATTGGTGTTTCCTGGATCTTTCCTCTATACTGGATAAAGACCAAAACTCACCAAGGAATGAAAATTTTGCATTTGGTGTGTAATACCTCTTTGCCCCCAAACAGCTTATATAATAAAAGTAGAGATGACACTATAATACCCATAAGCTTTCTAGAAATCTCTTATTACCACAAAAAGATTTTTTCTCATGTAGTGTTATTGAGTTAAGCAGAAAGTGTTTAGAAGTATTTATATTTACAGAGTATTTGACTTGAGTTTTGCACTGTATTTTAAAAAATCCCAGCACTCAGGAGGCAGAGGCAGGCAGACCTCTGTGAGTTCGAGGCCAGACTGGACTACAAGAGCTAGTTCCAGGGCAGGCTCCAAAGCTACAGAGAAACCCTGTCTCGAAAAAACAAAAAAAATTCAGATATTAGAGAAATTTTTAAAACTTATTCTGCATAAAATCTAAGGGTATATTTTTGTATCTTTTTTTAAAAAAATTAGAGTCATTGCTTTAATCACTAGGCCACAAATATAAACTTTAGAGGAATACTGGAAATACTATTCTTCTTTTTAATTGTCTTTTAAATTAGTCCTTGGGTACAACAAACTACTGTTATTGACTAGGGGAAGATTACCAAGGCTTACAATCCCCTCACCCCCTTAAGTAGCTACTAAGCACACAATGGGAAAACTTTGAAACTCCTTATACAGAAAGATACAATTTCAATGACTTCTATCCAGTGAACTCTTCTTTTGGCTTCTTGGATTAGTCTCCTGTATCAATTATTTCAACATTAAGTTTACAGTCCCCTTTCTTTTGACTTAAGGCCTCATGAACGCAAAACAAGTATTCTACCAGTGAACTCCAACCTGAGGCCTGCAGCTCACTCTCAGTTAGCATACAATGGACTGCTTGGTCTGAAGACTGGAGCATCTGCCCAGAATAATGTAACGTAATATTAATATCAACTTGGTATTTGTGGTTCCTTGATTCACTGCTTTGTGATGATTTTAATGCTGCAAAATATTCATTTGTATTCCTGGAAACTGGTTTACATTACCTTATATCTCATCAAACATTTTTTTTTTGAAAAAGCAGTGTTGACTTATATTAATTGTTTTAGAAATGTTCTCTGTGAGCTTCAAAATAGCAAAGACAAGAATAGGTTTGGTAATTTTTGCCCAAAAAATGGTTTTTGAAGAGTTTTCTGTTCAAAATGTTTTCCAGTAAATGTACTCCCATAATCCATTCTTATAATTTATTACAGAATGCTGGAAACAGCAGCCTTCCTTTGTTCAGCTTTGACAAAGAGAACCTAGGCTTGCTGAAACTTCATCTTTTTGCTTTGTTGGTTAGAAGCTTCACTCCTGGCTTCAGCAATGAAATCTGTAATGGATTCCGTTACCATATCCCAGGTATTTCTTAAGAACCCAAGCTAGCATACCTCCATTAGCTTCTAAACTGATCAGATATCTCCCAGCCTTCCAGTTGGGCTGTTCTCTGTTTAGGTTCCTTTACAGGTTAATATCAGAGTATCATGAATGCTCATTCAGACATTCCTAAACCACAGATCATGACCCCAGGATGCATGATAGAAGGCAATAAAGGGTATACATTTTTATGACTGTTGAAAGAATCCATAGGAAGCACTATAATTCATTCATTCATTGACTTATTCTCTGTGCTTTTATGTAATGACTTTTGGGTACAATGTGGTGAAAATTCAGTGATAAAACCACACAGTTCTATTATCTGCTTTTTTCCTCTTTGGATAGCAAGACTAGTGGGAAATTGGCTGCACAAGGAAAAATTTATACATATTTTCGAGAAAGTGTTCTTTCTGATTGTTTCCCTTCGGTAACATGAATAACCTTACATTAATCATAACTATTTGCTATTTTGGTGTGTCTGGTGTTTCCTATATCTTTCAGACATGGTGGGCAGAGGGTGGAAACATAGTCACAACCAAATCATGGGTGATTGAAAAAAGAGGATCAATTTTCTTTTAATAATCTTGAAAATTCTTGCTTATGGTAAGGAAAATTTTCATAAAACATAGACATAGAGTACTGAAGTCATTTTCCCTTTCTATTTCTTCCTCTTCCTTAATGTATTTTATTTCTATTTTTGTTATTATTGTAGTTTTACTCCTTTAAGTTATTTGATTGCAGTGGCCAAACAGTCAGCATAGCTTAAGAGGATGATGTAGTATAATTAATTTAGGATTGTTGAAATGAAAACTGTATCTGTGGTACATCCCATTAAGATAATATTAATAAATGGTAACAAATGCTATTCTTCTTGATACATTTCAGGTATAACTTTTAATTATAAGATTTCTTCCAGAAAAAGTTGGAAAGAAGAAATAAAGCCTTAATAGAAATCTAGCTACCAGTTACTATGTGCTATAATTTGTAATTTAATCAAATGTATACAGTATTCTAATAAAGCTCTCACAGAGAGTGTTTCATGTGCAAAAATGAATCAGACAGCTTTCTTAAAGGACAGAGCACACAGCACTATTAGAGTCTGGCAAGTGATATCAGAGAAGAGAATGATGGGGTGTATTCTAAGTTTGTTGTGACAAGTCTTCTGAAAGTCTAAACTTCTGTGGTAAGCATACTCACTGACAATACCATTTAAATTAGAATTAAGATCTATCCTATATACTGAGCCCAGTACTGTTCTCTTTTCTACTTATTTTGAGAAAATGTAATCATCCTTGAAGACCTACCCATAAAAATCTCTCTGGACTGTTAGGTAGAATTAATGCATTTTTGGTTATTATAACATTTTGTTCATATCACTAATTACATCACTTTCCACAATTTATTGTGAATTTTTTTCATTGAAAAGATATAGGTAGACTCCTTGAAGTATGTTAGCAAGGGTAAATAACACAGTTTTGATTGTTAATGAACAATTTATAGTAGTTTCCCAATACACTTCCACAAATGAAAAGTTATATATTGATTTGAAAACCTCCAAATCAAAAATTTGGAATCACCAAGCTGGTGATTCAAAAGTTCAAAGTTAGCCTAACTTTGGGGTTGGGCTGATTGTTAAAATCCTGGCCTATTTGTTCATTGTTTTAGACTGAATGAACATGGAAGAGAATCTCAAAGAAGGTGAGAAATTTGCTCAAGGCCATGCAAGAAACACATGGTAAGACTTGAAGATATAATCCAGACTTTGTGAGTTAAGACTCAGGGTCTTTGGTCTTTCCTTCCTTCCTTCCTTCCTTCCTTCCTTCCTTCCTTCCTTCCTT
>LOJH01021755.1:7315-19835 GCA_001685095.1 Ellobius talpinus
TGTCTGTCTCTGTCTGTCTGTCTGTCTGTCTGTCTGTCTCTCTCTCTCTCTCTCCTTCCTGGTCTGCTGCTATGTAAACAGCTGCAATCACACTTCTCCTGCCAGGCCTCCCCTGCCATCCTGAAACCCCCTGGAGGTGTGAGCTGAAGAACTCCTTCCTCCCCTGAGTTGTGTCTGTGATGTAAAGGGTGCCCAGTGTCCCTGCGGCTTTCCACTTCCCACTGGCCAGCACCACTGTGCCCCAAGATGCCTTTCAGTTGAATCCACTTAGGTTATTAAACATCCTTCAGCTGCCACTGTCTTGCAGGTGGTTTGTTACTGTGGAGTTCCAAGAGGGAGCCAGCCCTGCAGGAATCTCCCTCTGCTCTCCGCCCAGCTAATTAGACCAACCTGGAGTCTAATGTTGGAGGAGACAGTGCCAATCTAGTGAGTATGTTTGCTTTTCTCCTGCCTTTGTCATAAAGCACACACATGCATGCACACACACGCACACACACGTACACACACATACACACACATGGTCTTTAAGCAGGAGCTGGTATCAGGAGGGCTGGGTTCTCCCCCAAACCCGTGTATCGTTTATTTCTTTGACTGAGCTTTCTGACATGGGAAGGATTGAAGGCAGAGAAAGTGATTTCCTTAAGCTTGGCTCACTTGGCATCACCTCGCCTCGGACAATGCAAACGGTGCATGATCAAGCTCTTTCTAGATGGAAAGCGACTGGATCAAGGACAGAAACAGATGAACCACTTATTTTTTTGGAGTTTATGAGCTGGACAGAGCTTATTAGAGTTACAGCATAATAGCATCTGAGTGTTGACGGAGACTCAGCCCCATCCTTTACAGAAAAAAGTTTGTAGTGCTCCAAAAGAGGAGTGTAATGCCATTTGTCCTTCCACTAATTAAGCCAGCCAAACATTCCCTGATGCTCACTAACTTTTGTGGTTAGGGGGGACACTGGGATAAAGACATACACTCTGTCTTCAAGGACCTGCTTTTCTGGTGTGCGAGACAGGGCAGACAGTGTGGCAGACCTACCTCACTACTAGGACCTCATGGTCAGCCTGACCAAACAGATTGCCATCTGAATGAGGCTGATTTTTGTCTACTCTCCTTTGAGCCACAGACCCAAAGTGCCTGATCTTAGTTCCTTCATTTGTAGAAATGAGTTAATAATGTCTTGCTTTAAGGACATGCCATGAGCATTAAATTAAGGATAACCAGTAAAGGGCGACACATAAGAAGTAGAGTCACTATAGTTATGACCAAAGTGAACTATTTCAGTGGAGAGTGAGGAGGGCTAGGAACATGAAGGAAGAGACCCCTCAGATCTTTGGGGTAGGATCTGAGGAAAAGGGAACAGACAAGGCATTTGAGCAAGCATGTAAGCATGGTAGAGGATACAGGTGTGTGGAGAGGGGTGAGGAAAGAGTGGAGGGGTGTATATGGGAGGGAAAAGGCAAAGCAGTGGCAGGAATAATATACCAAGGATGGTGCAGAGGAGGGCTGGGGGCAGGGGACACAGCTACACAGCTATGCATTTTGTGGAGCTGCTGGGGGATATAATTGGAGATGTCTAGCAGGTCTGAGGTTGTGAGGTCGAGAGTCCTCTGCTTGATCATGGTAACCGAAGAAAGGGGGACATAGTCTTCGGAAGAAGAAGAGTGGAGAGGAGGGGTCCTTGGCAGAGTCCTTAGGAGCAATGATGCGGGCTTGGTAGGGTTGCTGCACTTCCTCCTGCTTCTCCTCCTCCTCCTCTGCTGCCTCGCTCCTTTTTATCTCCTCTCCCTGTGGTGATGATCCATCTTGGGGTAGCCTTCTCCTTGGGACAGCAAAGACAGATTCATCTGCTTCAAGGTGTCACCATCTCAAGTTCCAGGTGAACAATGAGTTTGGTCCACACAGATGTTCATTAACAGTCAAGGGTTAACTCCTCGGTCCCTCAGACCCACACAACTGCTCAATGGCACCAGAGAGCAGTCTCAAAGATCAGTCAGACATGGACCTCCTGGCTCTCTGTAAATCTCACATCCAGTCCTATCCAAACCAACAGACAAAAAAACGCATGAGAAAAGCAATACTGGGTCCATAGCATATCCTCTTGGAAAGCTCGAAGGATAGAATCTTCAAAGGGAGAGCTCTAAGAAATCAGCACAACCGGACCCTGACCATGTTGTTCTGTGTCCTCCACCAATAAGTGGCTTTGCTTCAAACATACCTGGAACAACTGGGTTTGGGCACCAGAGACCCTCGCTTTTCCCATGGGACAGCCGTCATCATTTTTTTTCTATTTTCATAAAATAAAAAAATACGCTCCAAATGTTTAAGGGCTGAAGCACAAACATCCCTGTGATTCATGTTTCACAATTTATGTTGCCGGCTTCACACACTTTTGACAGTTCTATCATGTTTTAGATGCTGTGAAGTATTTGTTTTCCTCCTTAAAGCTGGGCTGGTGAAAATCGACATACTTCATGGTTATTGATACTCAGTGCCAGACTTTCTCAGCCTCAGACACATTGACAAGATAATTGACAAGACACTGGGCAAGCTGAGCCTGTGCTGGGAGTCCCATGTGTTGCTATGTGTTTAACAGCGTCCAGGCTTCCATTCATCAGATGCGACTAGCAATGTCCTCCGTGTGACAGCCTATAGCAGCTCCACATGGAAGCCCCGCCCTCCCATCTCCAAGACCCAACATGCCCCTGACTGAAAACTGTTTCTCTAAGGTTTGAGAACAGAATATGATAGGCAAGAAATCAAGGAGGTGGTGAGGCTTAAGACCAGACCACAGTGCTGGGGATGTGGCCTGGTTCCTTCCCCAGTACCACATACAGAGATTCCCAAAGTTCAAAGGGATGATAGATACCACCCTTTTGGGGTTGACCTTGGTAGAATGCAGGCCAATGACTCTCTGACACAATCCCTTACTTTTATTTTCTCCTCAACCCAGAAAGGAGAAACTTGAGCCCTTCACCCAGTAGCAGGATAATTAGACACAAGGGTTGAAATGAGATACTTGTAATAAAATATAAGCCAGTTGGAGTTCTTCAGCCAGAGAATGGAAGAAGATGGCTGCCTCTAAATAACATAATTGTTAGACAAAGCCCTTGGAAAAAATACTCAACATGCCAGCATCAGAGGAAGATATGTCCAATGCTTTAGATGCTGAAAATAAAGACTCTGAGTCAAAAATAAATGGCATTATTAGCATAAAGGGAGTCCCTAATTAACCAGCAATAGTCCATTACTGTAGCCTTCAATTCATTAAATTGCATAATTACATAAAAACTCAATTGATGCTTGATTCAGTCAGTGTATCTGGTATTGTCTCCTCAATAATTAGTTCTATAATTGTCAGCTTGACAGGGCAATTAAAAATGTTTGAAGACAGGGTGTCAGCTTCCCTGTGCGAAACTGCACCCTGCAGGAATGTCTCTTGGAGAATTGTCCATCTGGGTAGTTGCATGCTTCTATTTCCTGGGATGAAGAGGACCACGGGTAGGGGTTAAAAGGATCTCACAGAAAGGCTTTGCAGTTTCCTAGGGGAAATTACTCATCTGTGTGAAGTGAAGTGGGTGTGCTGTCTTCCAGAAAAAAAGCATGCATTGGAAACCAACTCCTCAGCATAGTACCAGGAGGTGATATTAATGGAGAGGTGGCTAAGGCATGAGGGGGTTTCTGCCCTCATAAAAGGACCAGCACCAGTGGGCCTGGAGGGTGTGAATCCATCTCTTGTTCATGTGTTCTACTTGTCCTCTGTAGATTGGTACAACAGGAAGGCTCTCATCAGGCATTGCCAGCTCAATCTTGAACATCGCTGCCTCCAAAACTATGAAAAAAATCCCTTTCTTGCCTTTATAAATGACCCAGTCTGTTGTATTATGTTATAGCAGCACAACATGGTTATCTCTGCTTGAGGGGTCTCAGTTCTAACTGCTGGGATGTGGGCACAGTGGAGGAATTCAGCAACAAGGTTATGTGGGAAAGTGTGGAGAGTTTCAATTCTAGGCTCAGGTGTGTAGACACCAATGCTCGGAGTTCTGGGTACTGTGAGTGAGGAACCGCTCAGGCTGTCAGCCTCACGAGATTGTCAGCCTCAGGCTGGGGAGAGCACAGCCCTGGGGGGGGTTGTCTGTCTTGTATTAGGTTTTCCAGGGATCAGTGATGCCTAGTCGTATGGGATTGCCGTTCTCATCATAGGAATGAGAACACCAGCAAAGGCATGGGGCAGGGGTAAAGGAGGGGTGCAGAAAACAGGTGCATAAAAGGTTGAGGAGAAAGATGAACTTTCCTCCTTCTAGAAGCAGCAGCTGATGGCCATGTAGGCTGAACAGAAAAGGAAGGTGAAGGGGGAACGTTGGGTGCGACAGAGCACACTAACTAGGGAAAGTATACTCCTTTCCCGGGCCATGATCCAACTGCACGTTATTGCATGTGCACGTAGTGGCCTACCTTCCTGAAATGAGGCCCAGAGATGGAGAAGACTGGAGACGTCTGCTCATATTCTTTCTCCCATGAGCATCATGGGCTTAGCCAGAGGTGTGGTCAGTCAAAAACGCTCTAGCTTTGCAGAGTAGACATATGGGGCTTGAGAGAAGTCTTACCTCTGCACATGCCTCTCAGATCTTGGCAGGTGATTACATACACACAAATGAGATGGACATTCAGGCTCCCCTAGGGCTTGTCTCAAGAAGCCACTCTACTACTGCAGAGTAGAGTGAGGGGCACCTGTTCTCTGGGGTTTCTGAACCAGAAGTGTGCTGAAGGCCTGTCTGTGAAGGTTTAAAAAATGCCTGGTCCATCCGAGCAGTACTGAACCATCACGAGACGTGGATGCAAGGCAAAGGAACTCACTTTACAAATGGAGCTGGACTGTTCTGTTTCTGACTGCACCTTATTCAGTCTCCATCTTGCTGCAAGGGGGTTCTGGGACTTTTTGTGCAAAACAATGTAATTTTAAAAGAGCCCAGGATTGATCTCCCTGCCTGCCTGCTCCTTGCCTCTCTTCATCTGTTCTCTCTTGCATTTTCTGTAAGGTGCAGATTCCTATCCATGTGAGAAGATGAGAAAGCAGGTGTCTATGGAAAGTAGTTATGGAGGGAAAGGGAGTTTTAATAGAAATCACCTTTAGCTGCATTATGATTAATCTTTTGTGTCTCTTTGAGGAGATAAATGTGCTGGCCAGATTGTCTGGGCTTAGATTTTTAGGCTGCTCCTTTAATCACTCTGTACCATTGTGCCCCAGTTTTCTTGCTCTTAAGCTTGAGTTAATTTATTCTTTCTAGCAATGACCATTGAGTGCTGCTGCTAGGAGTCCGACACTGTTTCAGGTACCTGGAACATAGCAGTGAATGAAACAACCCCAGTTCTCTATTCCCATGAGAGCTGCATCCTTACAGGGAGACTGACAGTGAGCTAGAGGTGTAATGGATGGGATGTGTGTGAAAAGAACAGACTGAGAGAGTGAGATGAGGCACCTTGTGGGTACCTGCAAGCTTATGCAGTCAAATGCTCTACCACTGAGCTATACCCCCACATGCGAGTTTAAAGAGAAAGACGGGCTGGAGTAGGGCTCTTGCCTAGTACATTAAGGCCTGCATTTGCACTAGTACCAAAGGGAAAATAATCAATCAACCAATACTGGGAAAAGATATTGGAAAGGTGGTTAGGAAGCAATGTGAAGGCTGGTGTGTCTGGAGTGGAGTCAGAGTGGTGGCGCCAAGACTATAGCAAACTCTCTTAGATAGTAGCATTTTCCCTGGATATTTCCACATAGCTTCTGCAGTCTTCCCATTTCTGTGCCTGCCACAGACTAGAAACTCTCAGCAAGTGCATGGTGATGAGTGAGAAGAAAGGGGTGGCTTTTTTTGCTTTACATTTAGTTTGATTGGTCAGAGATACCCACAGTTCTCGAGACTTAAATGCTGTGGGATAACACTGTAAAGATTTGTCACTCATATTGGTCTAATAAAATGCTAATTGGCCAGTAGCCAGGCAAGAAGTATAGGTGGGGCAACCAGACTAGGGGAATTCTGGGAAGAAGAAAGGCAGAGAGTCAGTTGCAAGTCAGACACAGAGGAAGCAAGATGAGAATGGCTTACTGAGAAAAGGTAGCAAGCCACGTGGCTAAACATAGATATGAATTATGGGTTAATTTAAGTTGTAAGAGCTAGTTAGTAATAAGCCTGAGCAGTAGGTCAAACAGTTTATAATTAGTATAAGCCTCTGTGTGTTTCTCTGGAACTGAATGGCAGCAGAACTGGACAGGACAGAAACTTTGTGGTACACTTAAACCCCCATCTCTGGGATGCTAACTCCTCATGAGGGTCACCCCAAGAAACCACTCATCAGTCTGGTTGATGCAAAAGCAAGAGGAAGTTTATTCTCGTTTGCGCAAACGGGCTCCTCAGCCATGCCAGGGAGAAGAGCCCCGACTAGCTATTACAGGCTACTTTTAAAGGCAAAAAAACACATATTCATGGAGGGGGGTACAGTGGGTTGTTTGTCGAATGCAGGGATTGGCTCATTTTAAGGGCATTTACTATGATTGGTTACGTCAAAGGCGGGACGGGTGGTTGTTGGGTCAGGCGAAGGACAGGGAAGCACCTGCAGGCTGTTGGAAAACACCTAACATTCTAGTCAACAGGCAGGGTGGGGTCATGACTAGTTCACAAAAACATGTTTTCTCTAGTTAGCAAAAACATGTTTTCTTCAATATCACCAATCCCAAGGTTGACTATGGGGCTGGGGAGATGGTTCAGTGAATAAAGCGCTTATAATACAGATGTGAAGACTTGAGTGCAGAGGTCCAGGTTGCATAGGGTAGGCCCTGTCTGTAACCCCAGAGATGGAGGAGGGAAACGGGGATTCCTGGGAGATCACTGACTAGCTAGCTTAGCCAAAACAAAGGTTCATGGAGAGATCTGTCTCAAAATAAAATAACAAGGTGGCAAAAGATACAGAAAATGCCTGAAGTCAAGCTCTGGTCTCAATGTGTGCATGCATAGCCAAGTGTACTCACGCACATATGTGCGTGCACCACACATATGCACACGCACATGCATACACATATACACACGCTTGTACATGGTTGAGCATAACAGCATGCTTCTCAAATTCCACAGGGACGTCTCAGCACCTCGCTACCTCTACTGAATTGCAGTCCTGTAGATGAAGAGACAAGACACAGGGCGTGTTTGCTAATATCCAGTAGGTAAGTATGATCTGTGTGAACTTCAGCAATGTGGCTGTTTCCAGTTTCATGACTTTCCTTTAGCTCCTGCTCTCTGCATTGTGCATTTTCATGTTTTAAATGCATTTTTATCTCTCTGCACTATGGGCACAGAATTCCAGTGCCAAGACCAAGGTACATAGGGGCCCTGCACAAAGCCCTGGACTTCAGATTTCAAAAAGTACTCTTCTGCTGGACGCAGCTTTCCTGTACATAAACACCCCCAGGTTTCCTGAAAGTCAATCTTTTCTAGCCCGTGGTTTCCCTGCAACATTTCCTCTCTTAGCTTTTGAATTTATTTCTCAGGCTCTGGGCAACCTTCCTTCCTCAGATGTGAGCATAAATGCCTCTCCTGACTATTGCTGTCCCATTGCAATGGCTCTCTCTCAGTTTCCTCTCTGCATGCCGTTTCCATATCCCTCTGGCATCCCAGCTTCTTTCATGTCCTTCCTGCCAGGATTCTGAACCTAAAAGCTGCCTCTCAAATTGGCTCTGCCTTTGCTCTCCCACATGCAGGGCTGAGGCTGTTTACAGGAGCCCATTAGGTGCTACCTCATCTGTGTTTTTCCTTTTATGTCTCTTTCCTACTGTTTCTATTCCAAAAACAAGTTAAAATCTTGTGTTTTTATATAAAAAAATCTATCCCAATTCATTAGAAGTTCCTCTTTCAAAGTTCTGACCACAGCTTTCTGTCTCTCTGTGAACAGAAGCTTTCCTCCCTAACAATTTTTTTCCAGGTCCTTGGGCAAGTCTGTCCTCTAGAGCCAGAGTGGTTCAAGAACTTGCCTTTTTGTTTCTGTTTTATTTCTTTGGCTGTGTGATAACTCGGCCGAAACTTCAACAACAATTGAAAACACAATATCGGAATACCATCTGTTCCCTGTCACAAGCCAAGCACTCTGCAGCAGGCAGTTCTGGCCCTACTTTACAAATGTGGACACTGAGGTTCCATCCCAGAGAACACTGCATTCTCTCCATGACAACACCACCCATCCTTCTCTATCTTTTATTGATAAAATCTTTAAGTGCTGAATCTACCTTTCGATGGGGAGGCATACAACCCCAATGGCTCAGATAGGGGTAAGTATCTGTGAACCCCTCAGTTGCAAATAAAGACAAAAGAGAATTAAAGAGGTGTGCCCATCAGCCAGACATTCATTGCTGTGGCAAATGCCTGAGATAAACAGATGAAGAGAAGCAAGATTTATTTTGGCTTGAGAGTTCCAAGGTTTCAGTCCATGGTCAGCTGGCTCCATTGCTGTGGGTCTGTGGTGATGCTGAGCATCAAGGCAGGAAATGTGGGGTGGAACAGAAAGGAACGAACTGTGAAGGGACCAGGGACAAGGTTTATTTTTCCAGAGCACATCCCTAGTAAGCTATTTGCTTCAATGAGGCTCTGCCTCCTACTTCTACCACCTTACGAATCTGTCAAGAGGTTGATTCATTTGGGAAGTGAGTGCTCTCAGGACTCAGCAATGATCAGAAAGCCCCAGCTCTGAATGCTTCTGTATTGGAAACCAAGTCTTCAAGTCACCATAGCCAAACCATAGCAGCAGCAGGAGACCTTGATGTAGGGAGTTCTACATACAGACCCCCGACTTCTATTTGCAACCCAAATAACTTTGGCTGGATTCAAGCAAATCTGATTAGGCAGGAATATAGATTATCACATAATGGGATTCTATTTCTCTACAAGACTTCTCTTTTTCTTAGTCTCTCTCCTTTTCCCTCTTTCCAATTTTGTGGCTCTGGGAATTGAATCCAGGGCCTTGTCCATGCATATATGCAAGGCAAGTGCTCTACCACTGAGCTACATCTTCAGTCCCGGACTTCCTCTTTAATCAATTTTGTTAAAAACAGCTGTGAGCTCAACATTAATCCCCCATCTGCCGAACTTGGACCAGATGTTAGCATCATGGAGATGAAGAAAAATCTTGTCAGAGCCTAAAACTGCCAGTTCAAACCTGTTGTCATCCATGGATGATGACACCCTGCTAATTCCCCAAGAGCATGGTCTGTGCTTCATGAAGTTTATGTGCTAGCCACCTGAGTGAAGAGAGTTGAACACTGTGAGTAGAAGCTGCAGGACTCTGCGAGAGTTCAGCTAGAGTCCAGCGCTGCCTGGCTTGTCTACTCACAGTCTGGCCTCTGAAAATGGCATCCTGAGTGAGTATCACACAAGAAGAACAACAGCAAACAACACATCGCTTTGCAGTAAGGGGCTGCCATGTTCAGAACCTGATGGAAGGACTGCAGAAAAGCTGGACTCAAAATACAGTGCATTCTCATTAGCCTCACACCCTCAGGAAAGTGAAGTGAGAGGCAGAAACACTGGGGCAGGAGGCTGGGGAGGACGGATGCTCAGATCAGCTTTCCCGTGTTGGTGTGCATGGGGATTGTTTGGGGGAGGCTAAACAATATATAAATGCCATGCAATTTACTGTTGTGATCTGCATTTTAGAATCTACTCCTTCAACTTGTTGTATGTAACACATGCTGCTGAACCAAAGCCTGGGAACTGTGTTTGCAAACTGACTCGCTGTGTCAAGTCCATTCAGTCTATTCAGCCTTGGGACTAGACCTAATCAAAACAGAGGAGACTTTGATTGCCATGAACTAAAAGACTGGGGAAAATGACGGTCTCTTTCAGTCCTTCAGGTATGTGATTTAAGGACCCCATTTGTCTAAATTAGGAGACTTAGCAGTCTTGCTGGGCTTTTCTGATATCCCACCAAGTTGTTATTTGGATGGATGAGAGACGCTCTGTTCCAGATTCAAGATCTGTGTGAAGCCAGTTTCATAAGGAGGTGGGTTAACTCTTCAGAGAGATATAGGATCTTTTAAAAGGGACTTTCTGAAAGATAAGACAAAACAGAACACCCATCCGTCTACTCATTGACTCACTCACTCACACACCCATCCATCACCACTTGTTTGATCCTCTCATAAGAAGCCCTTGTGATGTCACAGAGTATCATTGTTCCCTATTTGAGCTCTGAGCCCAGATGATCAGTTTGTGTCTTTAGTGTTACTTTTCAAGTTTCAGAAAGACAGACACTTTGTCCACGGGATTGCTGTGTTGTCTCCATTGCCTATTGGAGTTCCCATCCCTGAAGACAGTAGCTGAGTGGATGCACTTGGGAATGAACAGATAACTAGAACCAGCTTACCAAGTTGCCCTCTCTGACCCTAGGCAACACCTCTGATATCAGTGTTCCCACCAGGAAGTGTGAACTAGAATAGTGTTGGCTTCTAGGGTGACCATGGACATTGAAGAAGCCATTATGCACTTAGTGACAGAGCAGTGTCTGGTTAGCTACCAGTGCCCGCTGGCTATTGTTCTATCAGTGCTATTTAAATTAAACCAAAAGGAGAAGAAAGAACTTCTAGAAGGTTACTGATTTTTAATTTTGCTGAATAGATCATTAAAAATATATAAGAACTACCAGTTATTATCTTTAATTCGCACAGAAAGGACATCCTTACATGAAAATGTAGAAGAGGCAGAGTATCAGAGTAAAGGTCATTCTAAGATTTTAATAAAAACTAACTTAGTGAAAAATCGTCTGTGTTGTTTTCATTAAAAAAAAACACTTGTCAGAAACTAATGGAACCATTTCACAGTGCTCTGTGTAATTTGGTTTCCTTTCTCCCTACAGTACTGAACCGGGTTCCTTGGCTGCAAAGGGACTGACCTCAGACTGATCATGAACCATGTTGTTCAAGGTGAGCAAAGTATAATTTACGCTTCTGTGTTCGAGGAGACAGTCTGAATGGAAGGGAATGGGGTCAGTAGAACATTCTCCCTATTTTGTCTTTCTCAGTGAGTACCCCTACCACACCCTACCACCTAAGCCAGAAATTTCAGATTCGTTTTTGATGTTCTGCTTTTCCATATTTAGGCAGTTTTCAAGAGCAGCTGCTGGACCCTTCTCAGTGTCTTTCCACCAGCATAGCTATGGCTATGGCATCACCGTTGGCGTTTTTGAATTAATTAATTTTTAAAAAGAAAACTATCTTTTCTCATTTTACATGCCAAATCCAGTTTCCACTTTCTCCCCTCCTCCCACTCCCTTCACCTTCCCCCTCCCACCCCCTATCCACTCCTCAGAGAGGGTAAAGCTTCCCATGGGGAGTCAACAAAGTTTAGAACATTGTCTTGAGGCAGGACCAAGGCCCTCCCCACTATATCTAGGCTGAGCAAGGTATCCTTCCAAAGAGAATGGGCTCCAAATAGTCAGAACAAGCAGTATAGATAAATCATGGTCTCACTGCCAGTGGCCCCACAGTCTGCCCCAGCCATACAACTGTAACCCACATTCCAAGGGCCTAGTTTGGTCCCATGCTGGTTCCCCTGCTGTCAGGTAGGAGTTGTTGGGCTCACATTAGCTCAGGTAAGCTGTTTCATTGGGTACTCCCATTATGCTCTTAATCCCTTTGCTCATATTATTATTCCTTCCTCTGTTCCACCAGACTTTAGGAGCTCACTGTGTGAGCTTTAGTGCTCCACTGTGGATCTCTGTATTTGCTTCTATCAGTTGGTGGATGAAGGTTCTATGATGACATTTAAGATAGTCATCAATCTGACTACAGGGCAAGGCCAGTTTGGGCACTCTCTCCACTACTGCTTAGGGTCTTAGCTGGGATCATCCGTGTGGATTCCTAGGAATATCTCTAATGCCAGGTTTCTTGCAAGTCACATAATGGCTCCCTTAATCAAGATATCTCTTTCCTTGTTCTCTATCTCTGTCCTTCCTCCATCTTGACCATTCCATTCCCTCAAGTTTTCCTCCCCCTGTTCTTTTCCCCTCCTCCTCCCCTTCTGCCTTCCCTTCTTCCCCTACCCCCATGCTCCTAATTTTATCAGGAGATCTTGTCTATTTTCCCTTCCCAAAGGGATCTATGTATGTTTCTCTTAGGGTTCTCTTTGTTACTTAGCTTCTCTGGGTTTGTGGACTATAGGCTTCTTGTTCTTTGCTTTACAGCTAGTATTTACTTATGAGTGAGTGCATACCATGCTCATCTTTCTGGGTCTGGGTTACCTCACTCAGGATGCTTTTTTCCTACTTCCATCCTTTTGCATGCAAATTTCAAGATGCCATTGTTTTTTACTGCTGAGTTGTACTCCATTGTACAACTGTACCACATTTTCTTTATTTATTCTTTGATTGAAGGGCATCTAGGTTATTTCCTAGTCTTGGCTATTACAAATAATGCTGCTATGAACTTAGTTGAACAAATGTCCTTGTGGTATGATTGAGCATCCTTTGGGTATATTCCCAAGAG
>LOJH01021755.1:21294-35480 GCA_001685095.1 Ellobius talpinus
GCAGAAGGATGGATCCTGCTTTCATATCCATTCTGTTAGCCTGTGTCTTTTTATGGGTGTTGAGTCTATTGGTATTAGGAGATATTGATGACCATTGATTTTTAATTCCAGTTAATTTTTGGTGGCTGTGTTTGTGTTTCCTTTTTTGGGTTTGCTGGTGTGAAGATATCTGTTGCTTGTGGGTTTTTTTTTGCTGCAGTTAGCTTCCTTGGGTTGGAGTTTTCCTTCTAGTATTTTCTGTAAGGCTGGGTTTACGAATAGGTATTGTTTAAATCTGGTTTTGTCATAAACTATCTTGCTTTCTCCATCAATAGTGATTGCAAGCTTTGCTGGGTATAGTAGTCTGAGCTTCTGTGGTCTCATAGCGTCTGCAGCACGTCTGTCTAGGACCTTCTGGCCTTCCTGGTTTCCATTGAGAAGTCGTATGTAATTCTGATAGGTCTGCCTTTATATGTCACTTGACTTTTTCCTTTGTAGCTGTTACTATTCTTTCTTTATTCTGTATGCTTTGTGGTTTAATTATTATATGGTGAGGGGACTTTTTTTGGTCCAATGTATTTTGTGTTCTTTAAGCCCCTTGTACCTTCATAGGCATATCCTTCTTTATGTTGGGAAAGTTTTCTTCTATGATATTGTTGAATATATTTTCTGTGCCTTTGAGCTGGAGTTCTCATTCTTCTATCCCTATTATTCTTAGGTTTAGTTATTTCATGGTGTCCCAAAGTTCCTGGATGGTTTGTTAAGAATTTGTTGGATTTAACATTTTCTTTGACTAATGAATCTATTTCCTCTATAGTATCTTCAACTTTTGAGATTCTCTCTTCCATCTCTTTTATTCTATTGGTTATGATTGCATCTGTAGTTCCTGCTTGTCTACCCAGATTTTTCATTTCCAGAATTCCCTCAGTTTGTTTTCTTTATTGTCTCTATTTCAGTTTTCAAGCCTTGAACTGTTTGCTTCACCTGTTCAACTATTTTTTTTTGTTTTCTTTAAGAGATTTATTGATTTCTTCCATCTTTTTCTTTGTCTTTTGGTGTGGGACAATGGTCTATATTCTGTCAATTATATTTTAAATAAATGCTGATTGGCCAGTAGCCAGCCAAGAAGTATAGGTGGGACAACCAGACAGGAAGTAGATGTGGGTCAATGAGAACAGGAGAATTCTGGGAAGAAGGAAGTCCTGGTCTGCAGTTGTGACCCAGCCACAGAAGAAGCAAGATGTGATTGTCTTGCCTAATAAGGTACTGAGCCACGTGGCTAACATAAACAAGAATAATGGGCTAATATAAGTTATAAGAAGTCTGAGCTACTAGGCCAATTGGTTTATAACTAATGCAGACCTCTGTGTGATTTCTCTGGGACTTAACAACTGTGGGAACCGGGCAGAACAGAAATTTCTGACAACAGTCTTTTCCTCCATTTCTTTAAGGGAATTTTTAATTTCCTTTTAAGGATCTCTATCATCTTCATAACGTTATATTTAAGATCATTTTCTTCTGCTTCTTCAGGGTTAAGATGATCAGGTTTTCCTGTTGTATGACCACTGGATTCTGCTGTTACTATATTGCTTTTTAGGTTGTTGAATGAATTCTTGTATTGGCAGATACCCACCTCTTCCTCCAATTGGTGCTGGCAGTGTTTTTGCCTCTTGGCCCAATTTTTGCAGTTGCTGTCTGTGTCTTAGGGAACTGCTCTTAGTCTGCTCTGTGTAGTCACTGTCTGTGTCTCAGGAGCTGCTGAGGTCTCTCTTGGCCTGCTCTCTTGTTTCACTTTGTGCAGCTGCAGTCGCAGTCTGTGCTTCAGAGTTCCTCTGAGGTCATGGGGGATGAGCAGGTTTGGGGGCAAAGTGGGCCTTGTAGCTTACAGGGTCAGATTGATTTGGGGGTATTGGAGCAGCCTGCCCACAGGACACTTGCCTGTTGGCTGGCTAGGGAAGCCAAGGCAGGTGGAGGAGGGGCCTGGGGTTTTGCCTTGGTACCTAGGGTCTAGAGGGTGGGGTGCCCAGAGGGCTGGCTGATCACTCACCTCTTGTCCTGCTCTGTGCAGGTAGAGCCTGTGCTTCACCATTGGCCTTTTTGCTTGATGCACCTGTCTCTTCCATAATTTCTGTGTGTTTACTTCACTATACAAATGTTAATACCATTTCTATACAAAAACAATGAGCTTTCTGGAAAATAATTTACAAATGAAAATTCATTTAAAATTAAAAAGGAGTACATGTAGCAATGGACGTGAAAGGTAAAGTATTGGAAACTGTGGAATATTGAGGGAAAAAGGAAGAAAAACCAAATAATCCATGTTCACTGAGCTTGATGGATCAAGTCATTCATCCATACATCCACCCATCAATTTGCAAATTTATCTGGCTACTTCTTATTCACTTACCCACCCATCCTTATGTCCATCCATCCATCCATCCATCCATCCATCCATCCATCCATCCATCCATCCATCCATCCATCCATCCATCCATCCATCCATCCATCCATTTATCCATCTATTTTTGCACATACCCAGTCATCTACATGTCCATTGATCTGTCCTCCTATCTGCACATCATTCCCCAACCATAAATACATCCACAAATTAATCTGTCTGCCAGCTTACACACCTCCCCATCTACCCATCCCCACATCCATTGACCTATCCACACACCCATTGACCCATCTATTCCTCCTCCAATATTTATATAAAACACATAAAGCACAGGATGAGCAATTTTTCTAGAGCATGGATTTGGGTAACTCATAATTCCTTCTTTCCTAAAATTCATGACTCCTACTTCTACAGAAAGAAAAATTAAGTTTTTCAAGGTCATTATCAATAAAATGTGTACTGTTATTTAACAAAATATGACACACAGAACTTTTGTGCATTTTTATTTAATTTCAGATGGTTCTGTCATTATCTTATTTTAGGACTGTGCAAATAACATCTCTGAAAAGTTAAATCATCTGTCCAAGGTCAGGTTACAAGGTTTGTAATCAGTGGAAAGAACTTCACTTCCTTTTAACCCCCAATTACCCTGTCTCTGGCTGTCACCTTCTGGCCAAAGAGAATAAAGACACTCTAAGAGCTTCAAGTTAAAAGAGAGGGTGGTTAAAAACTTATAAGGTTGTGGGGCATGAAGTGAGTCTGGAAGGATGAACAGGTGTTTAAGACATGGGCAAGAAGAGTAGAAACCCTGTGCTGAGAACACCAGGTGCAAAGGAGCAGAGACTTCAGCCTTCAGACTCCATGGATTCAGGTTTTAGACTCCATGGATCCAGTCTTCAGACTTCATGGTTCCAGATTTCAGACTCCATGGATCCAGGTTTCAGACTCCATGAATCCAGTCTTCAGACTCCATGTATCCAGGCTTCGGATTCCATGTATCCAGACCAGACTTCATAGATCCAGACTTCAGCCTTCATGGTTCCAGACTTTAGACTCCATTGATCCAGGCTTCAGCCTCCATGAATCCAGAATTCAGACTCCATGGATCTAGACTTCAGATCCATGGATCCAGACTTCAATCTTCAGACTCCATAGTTCCAGGTTTTGGCCTTCAACCTCCATGGATTCAGGATTCAGCCTCCATTGTTCCAGACTTCAACCTTCAGACTCCATGGATCCAGTCTTCAGATGCCATGAATCCAAGCTTCAGTCTCCATGGATCCAGACTTCAGCCTTCAGCCTCCATGCCTCCATGGATCCAGACTTCAGCCTTCAGACTCCAATATCTCTTCCATCTTAGAGATGAAATATGTGACATATCCAAAGGGCAAACATTGCTAGAAGACCTGGAACGGTGCTCATTTCTCACTCATGTGCCTATGGGAGTGTGCTGATGAACTGGTTATGAACTGGAGAGAAGTCTTTGCAGTGCCTGGAAGGTCTGGTGGGAGCCCAGGGTGCTTAGGCTAGAGGGAAGACTGACAAAGCCTGTGGCTGGTATCCAGCCAGTTATTCGCCACTCTCTCCTCCATTTACCTATCTGATATCACTCAAACCTGTCTATCTGTCCATCTTACTCAGTTTGAGGCAAGCAGCCTTTTCAGTCAGATCATCCATTCATAGACCCTCTTAGACCTCTGGCTTCTTTAGCTTGATTTTTCCTTTCCATGTGGCTATCACTCACATATGGTCATTAGCAGAAAACAATTCCCCTGCCTATGGGCATGGTGCATATACAATTGGCAGTGGGCATCTCCCGGCATCCACCACTACAAATGGTAGAGCACCCGTTTTGCTCTTCTGTATGCATCCCTTCCTAGAACAAGGACAGTTACCAACTCATATTTTGACAAACAGAAAACCAGCCAAAGAACTGTTATTAGTAAGCAAATACTATTTCCAGAGAACATCATCAAGATATGCTCTTATTTTTAGACACTGGTATACATAAGAGATGGCTGGAGCCAAAGCAGCCTCAGGATTAGGAAACTAATCTTACCTGGTTATACCAGATGGCTTTTGTTGCTTAATAAAACATAACTCTCAGTGGATTTACACAGTATCTATTTTCCTTGGCTTTGTGGATTGGCATGTTGGTTCTTCTGGGCTGGGCTGGCTGGGCACTTCATCCACATGGCATGAGACTGGCTCAAAGTGAACTGTGCTATGACAGCACACATCTTATTGTCTAGTGAGCTTGTCTTGACTCATGAAGGTGACAATCGTGAGTACTCAAAAATATCAAGACTAGTCCCATTGTGCAAGTTCACCTCTGTTATTATCTTGTTGGTCATAATATTTCTTTTGACCAAGCTCAGTGCCAGTGTGGGAAGGGAGGACCTGAATACCACACCGTAGACAAATGTTTTACCACACCAAGAAAAGGAATGCTATTTTGAAGAGAAATGTAACAGTTTTCTCTGTGTTAAAATCACTTGCTCACTGGGCTGACAGTGAATATTTGGGAATCCAGCACTCAAGTGGTTTCATAGGCTTGAGAATAGCCTGGGTTACATGGTGAAACCTTGTCTTAAAAACCCATTGGTGGGCTCGTAGCTCAGTGATGCAGTTTTGCCTGCATGCTTACCTAGTGTGAGTGGAGTTATGACTTTGGTCCATAACCCCTGAAGTAAAACAAACAAACAAACCAAAAAAATCCCAATTTATTTATGGTAGAATTTGGATTGCATTTTGTATATTCTCTTAATCCAGTGATTTTTGCCCCAAATAACAATGTCTATGACTGAATCGAGGCTTCCAGACTTCAGATGTCTAGGGCTTCAGCCCTTCCTAGAGGAAGTTACATTAACTCTGTACTCTTCCATCTCCTCCTTCTTCGTGTAAAGGTGATGATAGACCATTAGGCATTAGCTGAGTTGCTGTACCCGCAGTGCCTCACAGTGCTAAAGGCAATGCTTGCCATGTAATAAGCGCACAAAATTAGAAAGAGTGTTATTGTAATTTCAGATTATCTCCCTGGTGGAAGCCAGTGGGTTCTTCTGTAAATCAGGGGTTCTGGCCACATGTGAGGTGCCATTTGTCTAACTATCATGCCTGCAGGAATCGCCTCAGACTTGCTGTAGTTAAATTAGAGGACGATTCTCATTTCCCGACATATCCAGCCAGAGGGCTGTGCTGAGAGGATTCCATCATGACATCTTCTTGTCATCTTATTGCCTGGTGGGCCCTGTTGCACAATACAAGGCTTTCAGCTCAGTGACTGAGTGGGAGAAAATCATTCAACTTCACAGACTGCCCAGGAAGAGAAAGGATGAGACAAATGTAACTGCAGGTAATTAATTCTCCTGGTGTTTTCGGATATGTGCATCTGCTTCAATGGCTACATTTGTTAATATCAAGCAATAGGGATTTCTTTCAGAGTGATTGTAGTAAAAATTTGAAGAAGCAGTGGAACATTTTTGAAACACTAAGCTGGCCCCCTAAATCTCTGGCCTGTTTGGTATGTAAAACCCTTTATCCGGCATGAATTTTTTATGAAAGGATTGAGAACCCAAGAAATAAAAAACAGAGTATGGAAAATTTTTCATGCAAGAGATGACTTGAGGCTGATTTTTAAACAATGATATTTCAAGCCTGCCAGTTCCAATCCATAAAACTCACCTATACTTTGCCTTCCAAACAGATAAGCAAAGTTGAAGATGCAGAAGGCACAGCTAGTCAGAAATCAGAGCCCTGAATCACCATGCGGAGGAGCATGGCCCACTGGTGTATGGTGTCCATTTTGGACTTTCATACATAGGAGAAACAATAATATATGCTATTTGATATTTAAGCCATTGTGCATGGTTGGTCTGTCTGTTAGAATTCACCTTGACTGTAGCAATAGGTGTCTTACAATGGACACTGGTTTTAGAGTCTGATTGCCCAGGAGCTGTGGGTGTATCTAGGTAGCTAATATCCTGAGCAAAGTTGGTCTCTCTCACTCTTTGTACCCTGACTCAGGAGCTGAGCTCCATTTAGGATGCTGCTACTTCTTTTTGGGCTCAGCTAATCCACCTGGATGCCTGATTCACATTTTCCAAGGTGCTCAGCTTTGGGCTCCACAGAACTTTCCAGCTCCATGGAGACCAGCTGTTTGGTCCCAGTTTCCAGCCAAGAAGAGCTGTACACCATGGATGGCACCACCTCATGACAGACAAGTATGCTACAGGCAGCAAAGTGGGAGGGTAGAGCCAGTTAAGCTCTCTGACCCCATACACGGAGCTACAGGATTTGGGGGATGTCCTGCTGAGTTTGGGTCTTACTTTGGTCCAGTATTTCCTTACTATGCTCTGACTCCTCCCTTTTGGAATAGTAATGTATATTCTTTGCTATTATAAGTTGGAATTATGTAATGAAGAGACTTTAAATTTTGGACTTTTAAAGTATGTTGTGACTGAAAAACTATGGTAACTTTTGAAGTTGGACTAGATGCATTTTGCATTATGATATGGCTGTGAGCATATCAAGGCCAGAGAATTGAGTAAAAATGGCCTTCACTGGCTCATGTGTTTCAATACTTGACTTCAGAAAGGAATAGCAGGCATGACTGTGTTGGAGAAGGTGTGTCATTGGGGGTGAGCTTTGAGGTTTCAAAAGATTCACACCGTTCCCAGTGTTCTTTCTCTGTGCTTCATGATTGTGGATCAAGATGATCTTGCTGCAATGCCTTTTCTCCATCATTATGAATTATGTTCTTCTGAAACTGTAACTCCAATTGATCACTTTCTTTTATTAGTTGTCTTGGCCATGGGGTTCTATCAGAGCAACAGAATAGTAACTAATACCCCCTCAAAATTTCATTTAAAGAAAGAGATGGGAGTTGATCTGGGATCAAACTGGAGCCAAGGAGCCTGGACAGTTCCCAGAACTTCTGGCTGAATTCTGATCACAAAGGAACCAGGGAAATCCTTATCTTGAAGTTAGCAAAGAGGCTGGGATCATCCTGACTTGAAGGGTATGTGGGAGACACTCAGTAATATTAGGACCACTCCATAACCAACAAGTAGCCTGGAAAGACCGTAACTTCAAGGATTCTATGGGAGACCAGGTCTTCATCTGAGCCCAGACAACATCTTCATCTAACTGGAACCAGAGTCTCACACATTAGCTTAAAGAAAGTCTAGGATACACCTGACCATCAGACAACCTAAGCATCCCTAACACCCAGGGTTTGTTGGTCACACATGGCACTCCTCTGAGTCCATTTTCTATCTAACTTGAATGAATCCTGGAGCACATGTAGGTCTCAACTGTGAACCCAGCAAGCCCTATACCTGAACAATCTTGTCACACAAGTCAAGTATTCCAGGGCTGATGACAGACATCAGGGCAAAGTCCAAATCCTGATATCAATTCTGAGTGGCCTATTCCTTGATCATCAAGTATGCTAGGCATACCCCAGTTTCAAGTGTGTGGGGCCTTTAACCTGTCCCATCCCATTCCTGACCACATTATCACATCAAGGGAGTCTTAATGGTGTCCTGGCTGCCACCAGTCATCAAGTGATCTGGGTACAATCTGACATCATGGGTGTATAGACTGAGCCTTCAATTTATCCATTCCTAAAGAAGCTTGAGAGGAAAGGCACCTGGCCTAGAGAAACTGGGATGCCCCCAATGCCCTTTAAGATTCTCAGAACAAAGTAAGATCAGGACATTGTGATGTAGTATTAGAAGTCATTGCCATGGGAAAGCAGGGCAGTAGGTCTTGGTGAGAGAACCATACAATATCCCTTGGGCTGGGATGGTAATATAAGGTGTTGGCAAGAGGGCTGCTTTGTGGGTTGAAAGACATATATTCTTGGGGTAGAGACACTATCTACATTCTCTGTGGTATACTGTTGCTAGGGTGACCTAAATAGGGATGACTGGTGCTCAGAGTTTCTTGAGGTGTCTGTGACTGTGGTGAGATGTCAAAGCATCAGGCAACCCAAGGACGTCAGTGAGTAGAATGCCAAATCAAGTCTGAGGGAGACGGCTCTACATGCATACCAAGAAGAGAGGACACGAAGGGTCCTGTCCAGCCAATACCTAATATAAGACCAAGGCTGCAGCCTACATACTGCTGAGGAGCATCTTTTTATACTGCCCACCAGTGATAATCCACTCAGGAATCACATGCTGCACCATGTAGGTGGGTAACGCTTGAGACCTTCTCTTGGGCTTCTCTAGAGATGAAGTTTCCTGACAACAATCATTTTTCATCAGCAAGGACCGTCTTTGCATGGCCAAAGATATGTGTGTCCCCGAAATCACCATTATCATACTCTCTTCATCTACTTTCATGTGTATAATTTTATTTATTGACCATGTTATTCATATACTTGTGTATAATTTTGTGTCCACATGTTCAATTGTGCAGTATATGTCTGCTGTTTCCTCCATCACGTCACCTTTGTTGTTAGAAAAGGTGACAGCAGTTGAGGCAGAGCCAGCACATGTGCCAGGACTCCAGTTTCCTAACTGGGACAGCATGAGGTCTCTGCTATGCTGCTCTCTAGTGATTGACATTATTAGAAATCATCTACAGCAATGTGGGGCCAGCTTCAACAGATTCCCACTGTCTGGGCAACCACACTTCAATTTGTGTTTAATGATTCAGGGGAAGGTGGAGGCCCAGATTTTCAATCAGCTCTATGCCCTACACACCAGGTGCTGCACATGGCACACTGTAAGTCTCATGACAAGGACATCTTGCTGATAAACTGAGCAGCAAAAATGATAGACCACATTTGGTCTGAGTATGCCTCATCCTTTCTGATCTTTCTCTTCCCAGAGATGATGTTCTCTGGGTGGAGGAGGTGGACTGGGTAAGACGACATTTGCAAGAAGGGATCATAAGTGAACCCTTACTTCGGGTACTTGCTCCAAGGACCAGTCCAAAAGACACATGAGTGTCTTCACAGTGTTTGAGATTCTCTGAACAGAGTGAGGCCTGCACTCTGTGACCTCACATAAGGGGTTGGGTCATGTCTATGGGTGTGTCTTTGACCTCTTGGCAGTACAGTGTATTTTAGTGGACTGTGATTCAAAACCAGAATGAAGCAAGAAGGATCTCTTTCAGGTAAATCAGTAAAGAAATTCTCTGTCTGAAGACCTGATCTCGTATCAGTGAGTGTACTTGGCCTGGGTCTTTTGTAAAAGGGTCACTATTGCACAATTCAGAGTTTGAGGGTTTTTCTAAGCACATTATTGTAAAAACTTGAGTGGCATAGATCAGAGGAACACCACCACAGTGCATGACCATGTATTTTGTAGAGGAAGAGAACTCCATACTCACACTGGGGAAAAAAGGCTTTGTGAAGATCTACACAGCCTGCCACTGCCTTAGCAAGACAGCCGCTTGACCAGCGGCTCTCAACCTATGGTTTAGGAACCCTTTGAGTGTTGACAGACCCTTTCACAAGGGTCACATATCAGATATCCTGTATATCAAATATTTACAATATTATTCATAACAGTAGCAAAATTAGAAGTAAATAATTTTCTGGGTTGGGAGTCACGACAACATGAATAACTGTATTAAAGGGTTACAATATTAAGAAGGTTAACAACCATGGCTTTAGACCCATGGCACATCAGCTTCTGCTCTTCCATTAACCACCTGTGATATTCCTTCATGGAGTCAGACTGCAGAAGGGAGGAAATGCTGCAGGATGCCTTGTCGGAGCCTTGTCGGGTTTCTCTACTTAGATGCAGCCATCTTTCCACATGAGTTCATGGGGCCTCTCCTCAGTCAGCTGTGCCAGGAAGACTTTCCCAACCACCTTCCTCTCCTACCTATTCCACCTTTCTATTTGTGTGATGTGTAATCTATGTTATTTGTACTGTGTGCTTCCGTGTCTGTGTGGGCACTATATTCTGCAGACAGATCAGTGTTCTCCTGAGTGTATATGAGATTGAAGAGGACAGTAAGAATTGACCTCTATCCACTGAAATGTAGTCCAGGGCAAACCTGAAGAGGGCCATGCCAACAACCTAAAGTGAAAGTACACCAGGATTAACCATGAACCAAAAGACACGAAGAGGAGGAATGTACCAGGGTTTAAGACTGGACCTAGTGAAGCCAGGAAATAAAGTCTAAAGTTAAATTAGCTGTAACACTTACCCAAAGAGGCCTGGGCCCAAACTAAGAATAAAAGTATGTCCCAGCCAAACCTGAACTGAAAAAGGCCTGTGTCAATACTAGATGATGAATAAGCCAGGCCCAAACCAAGAAGAAAAGTGGGCCCAGGCCAATCTCTCAGACAGAGGTCAGGGAGAAGAAAGAAAAGGAGACTGCCTGGTCCTAACACTTACCATAATGAAGCTGAGGTTCAATCCGAGAAGAGAAGTAGGAATGGCCCAACCCTGACACTGTAGAAGTCCAGACTTGAACTGTGAAGAGAAGTGGTCCTCAGTCAACCCCTTGATTGAATGTGGCCCAGGTAAAGCAAGAAAAGGGGAAGACCTGACCCTGACACTTACTCTGATGAAGCTGAGGCCAAATCCAAAAAGAGATATAGGACTGGGCCCAATCCTGACCCTAAAGAAGCTTGGGGCCAAACCAAGAAGAAAAGTGGGCTTGAGCCAATTCATCATGTGAAAGAGACCCAGGCAAGGGCAAGACAAGGAGAACACATAGGCCTAACCCTTACCTTGATGAAGCTCAGGCCTAAACCAAGAAGAAAAGTGGGCCCAAGCCAATCCATTGGATGGGAGGCCCAGGCAAGACCAAGAAAAGGAGAATGCTAGGATCTAACCATAACTTTATGAAGCCAGAGCTCAAAACAAGATAATTGTGCCCTGAACAATTCCTTAAATAAATGAGGCCCATGCTCAAGCAAAAAAGAGGAATGATCATGCTTAACCCTTAGCCACAATCAAGAAGAGAAATGACATAGATCCAATCCATAAAATCAAAAGGTCCCAGGCAAAACCAAAACCCAAAAATTACTAAAGGGGGAAAAGCCTTATAAACAAACAAACAAACAAACAAAAAACTCATCAACAACAAGCCAAATCAAAACAAATACAACTTTGTTTGTATGTCTGGGCCTAATCCTTAATGTGAAGAAGCTGGCCACAATTGAGAAGTAAGCCCATGCCATACATTGGTTTTAAAGAATCAGAGCCAATGCTCAGATCATGGAAGAGACCAGGCAAAACCCAAATTGGAAATGTTAATGCAGCTATTACTGATGTTTCTGAAGCTTGGGCCCAAACCAAAAATCAAAGAAGTCCTGTGAAACCAAGGAGAGAAATGGGTTGAACTAAATGCTGACCCTAAGAAGCCCTGTCTAAGAGGTAAGTTAAATGGAGCTTGGTCTAACCTGATACAGGATTTTTTCCTAGGCCTAATCCTGACCTTCAAGTAGCCAAGGACCAAGTCATAAATGAGTCTAGGTGAACCTAAACAAGAAGTGTACCTGACCACAAACAGTGGAGACCTACAGTTTTCAGAGAAAGAAGAAAACTTAGGAGCCCTTACCATGATGGATGCATGCTCAGGACCCTAGCTCTTTGTCCAACCCAGGATATCTCTTCACCAGAAGGGAACTGGGAAACATCATGGTCATAGTGAAGCCAAGGGCTCCTTTACTGATGAAATAACATGTACATTCCTTAAAATATATGGTGGCCAAGAGTGTACCTTGAGGTGTTCTGATGCTAAGACTTGTTATTTTACAATCAACCAATACCTCAATGGTAGCATATGGCAGAACATTTATAGAAAATATTAAGACTCCCAAGATATTTTGTCTTGATAAATGAAATAAGCTGACATTGAGTACCAAATGTGTGGATAAATCACACATACTTCATTTACTGCAGGGGACATCCTTGATGTGATCCAGGATGACCCTCTCCTTAATCCACTCAGCACCAGGCTTTTCTTTAGCCTGTTTACACTTCCTGGTGCTCCTTTTCTCCTCCAACTGTTCATTTTACATTTTTCCTTGCTTGGCTTGCTCCTTTTCATTATAGATCTGTGTGAATATGGCCACTAATAGTCACCTAACACAATCATTGCTAGGTTCTTTGGAAATGTCCTCTGCCTAAACTGTTAATCCATAACTCTTCAATTTAGCCTCAGGCAGACTTTTCAGACAAGGGCAGAAAGCAATCATATTCTTTACCAAAATATCACAAGATCACTTTCTAGGATACGTATTCTTCTCCTCTGAAGCCTCTTGAGCCAGACCCCACAGTTCATATCACCCTCACCAGCATTGCCTTCCATGTTCCTACTATAATGGCCCATCAAGGCTTACTTAAAGTGTCCAATCACTTTTATAGTCCAGAGTCCCAAAATGTTCCATATTCCTCCAAATAAAAGCATGGCCTGACCTACCACAGCAGTGCCCCAGTCCCTGGCACTAACTTTTGTCTTTGCGCTTTATTACTGTGCAGAGACACCATGACCGTAACTCTTTTAAAGGGAAACGTTTGATTAGGGCTGACTCACATTCAGAGGTCAGTCCATTGTCATCATGTCAGGAAGCACAGCAGCATGCAGGCAGATGTGGTGCTGGAAAGGTAGTTGAGAACTCGGGATCAACAGGCAGCAGGAAGAAAGAGTAAAACCAGGCCTAGCTTGAAGATCCGAAATCTCAAAGCCAGCCCCAGTGACACACTTCTGCCAACAAGGCCACACCTATAATAAATAGCACCACTCTCTGTGAGCCTTTGGGGGCCATTTTCATTTGAACTACCACAGATGCTACTCTGATTTTGCACTAGAAGTGGTTGTTCAAAACTCCAATTTATAAATTCTCTTCCTGTAATTTTTGACAAGGTGACATAGTCTGCGCCCCTGGCCCTTTCCTTTTGGGGTAGCAACTTCGATTATATACCAACAATGATGGTGGATGTGGTGGTTCCAGACTACGAGGTCTTCTTAGTGACTTAACATGCACCTGAGGTCAACTTGTTTTTAATTTCTTAAAGACTAGATAGCAGCAGGGCACACTAGAACTGCAGGTTGTGATTCACACACCCATCATGCCAAAGTCTGCCTAAATTGTTTTCTGTGGGTAGCCCAGATACCATAAAGATAATTTTGTTATCCTGGCTCCACTAGTGAGTATGAATCCTGGGTTTCATTAAGAGCTCTGTGGTCCTCACACACTTAAACTTGACACAGACTCCATTTGGGTCCAAGAACCCTTAGCTGACACTGATTTTAGTTGACTATCATTAGGTTAGAAAGCCTCATTTTTGAGTCAAATTTTTGGTGACTAAGGTCTGAACAGGTGTGTGTGTGTGTGTGTGTGTGTGTGTGTGATCAACTGAAGTCAGGATAGGGCCATGTGCAGTATATACATTCTTGATATTAAGACATGACAATGTTGTCATGAACACACCTCCTAATAGTGCTACTTCTTATGGGAATCATTTTCATTCAGATGACCACATTCTACTCCCTGGACCTATGCTGGTAGCCATATAATAATGAGAAACTGTATTCAGTCCAACTCAAAAAGTCACCAGTCTATAACAGTCTCATAAATATTTAAAATTCCATAGTTCGAAGTCTCTTCTGAGATTCATGAAATCTCTTAACTGTAGTCTCCTGTAAAATCAAAATGAAAAGTGGATCACATACTTCCGACATGCAATGGCACAGGATATATATTACCATTCTAAAAGAGAGGAAAGGGAGGGAGCAGAGTGAGGAAACACTGGACCAAACCAAGACCAAAACCAACTGGGAAAACTCCAAACACTGTATTTCCATGTCTGATGCAAGGGCTCTTCAGATCTCT
>LOJH01021756.1:0-14755 GCA_001685095.1 Ellobius talpinus
TATGGAGCTGCTGCCAGAGTCAGACATGCTGAAACTTTGCTGGTAAGCCACTGCTACGTGGCGATACACAGATTACTAGAAGTGGGATAAATTAAGATGTAAGAGTTAGCCAATAAGAAGCTAGAGCTAATGCGCCAAGCAGTGATTTAATTAATTCAGTTTCTGTGTGATTATTTCGTGGCTGGGCAGCTGGGAACTACCAAGCAGCCTCACCCAAAAGAGAAAGAAGGTGGAGTCAGAGAGAAGCCAAGGATTCACCGCAGAGACAGATGCCAGACACCAGATGGAAATTTACTAGTAGGCCACAGTCACATGGTGATACACAGATTAATAGACACGGGTTAATTTAAGATGTAAGAGTTAACTAGCAGTATGCCTAAGTGATGGGTCAAGCAGTGTTTTAATTAATACAGATTTCTGTGTGATTATTTCGAGAGTCTGGAGGGCTGGGAAATGAACAAGAAGCCTCCAACAACATCCTTTGAAGTTTACTGTGAATGGAACTTTCACTTAGGCTGCTTGCTGTCACCTGCTTTTTCTTGCATCAGCAATGCTGATCAAACTTCAAGGGAGGATGTGAAGGCCTAAGTGGAAGCAAGTGTGAGAAGACTCAGCATCCTGCTGAGTACTTTCTCTCTCAGAGGGCAGTCTCTTGCTACACTGCAGGGATAGAAAATTCTTCACTATTCTGTCTCTGCTCTAGATTCACAGCTTCCCCAACATTCAGAAATGCACAGAGCTAGAGAAACTGGTGGCAACTCCGTCTCTTCTTTCTGGATACCAGTGTCCCTGTAGACACTGCTACCTTCAACCCCTCAAACATTCTAGAGAACCAGCCTGCCCAGATGTGCCTGTACATTGGCAATATTCTGAGGAAAAACAAACCCTCATCTGTGCCTCTGAGGGATGCTTCTGTAGTTGCTTCTGTAATAACCTCATGGGATCTTGGCAGAGATGCATGGACATGAATCTAAACCCGCTCTGATCACTTCAGTAAGTAGGAGAGGTTGGAGAATCAGCAGTAACCTTTACAAATGAGATCATTTCTAAATTCCAAATTGCTAGTAGGTCACCTTTTATTTATTTTTTTAATCAGGATCCAGGGTATAAATAGCCACTCTGGCTTTAGTTTTACTTACCAAGAGTAATTTAATTGTTCATTTGAGAAATTGTTGTTCCTCTTGTGCACGCTTCACAGCTTCATAGCTTCACCATTTAGCATTTGCAAGGTCCCCTGCTGACCTCCTCCCTGGGCTCTGGTCTATGCTATGGTGTAGTGATGTGGGGAAGCAGAAGGTGGCAGGCAGCTCCATGTCAGTAATCACAGGTCTCCAGAGCTCTCCAGGGTCCTGATCCCGAGAGCAAGGAGCTGAAGGCAGTGTTTTCCATTGTTTTCAATCAAGCAGGCAGAAAGGCTCTAATCAGAAGCAGCAAGCACATGAAAAGTGGCTAATTCAGATTCGTCTTGGTGATTTGATATGAAGACACAAGAAGCATTTTCCGTGCTCCGCTGCTGGAGTTGGTAGTGTGCTGGCCAAGGGAAGGGGAGCGTGGAGGCTGAGGTTGGATATCTGAGAAAAGAGGAGTGCTGTAAGCCAGCCAGGGTTGACACTTCGAGGTGAATGAAAACATTGTGTGGGATAAGGCCCTTTGAACAATGTGTTCGTGTTTGTAACACAGATTTTAAAGTTGTGCATTGTGTTTCAAGATCTGCTGTGCGAAATTCATGTTGGAATGTGTAAGTCCCCCAGGGTAGAGCCAGTCTGCTCTCTAGTTTTTCAGAAGCCAGCACAATTCTAAATCTATGGTAGGTAATCAGTAATTTTTCAAAAAAGGCTTATTTTTTGTGATGGTTTTACTGTGTAGCCCAACCTGATCTGGACCCTTGATCCTTTAGTCTCTGCTACCCAAGGGCTGGAAATCTATCCTATAGTCAGCCAGCAATTAAAATAAAATATTGTTGTAGTAAACTGAAAATAACAAACCATTTCCACCACATTTCAACATATGGGTCAATTAGTAGTGAGGTTCTCTGCAGCCATCACAACCACCAGAATCCAGATATGCCCTATCTCTTCAGACAAGCTCTGCACTCACCAAACACTACCCTCTTATTCTCTCACTGAGCCCCTGGCAATCCACTGCTCTACTTCCTGTCTCTATGGGTTTTCCACTCTCACCTGGACTCTTCTTGACTGCCTTCATTTAGCCAAATAGTTTCCAAGACCACCCACGCAGTGGAACATGCCAGAACCCTCTATATTTGGACACTGTTGCCCTGTATGCATGGACCACATTTCGCTTGCCAAAGGCTTCTTCTTGATGGGTATCTTAGCTGCTTCCAGTCCTTGGCTATTGTGGGTTGTGCTGCTGGGAACACGAGTGTGTGCATATCTGAACCCTAGGGAATTTGATTTGATTGACATATGGAGCAGGAGCAATGCAGAGGCTAAGATGCTTAATCTGGGGTTGAAGGTAGCATTTGATCTGACCCTTTGATACACTTGCAGAACTAGCTGGTACACCTCCTTATACCTTCTTTCATCCTTCCTGGTCCCTACCTTGCCCAGAGTTGCACTGTCTTGCACATCTTTCTGTCTGAATTCCACAATCCTACCAAGCCCACACTAGTTCGTGTCTTCCTAACAGTGGATGATTCTGCATGATGGCAACCTCTGTGCACCTGATTCTGCTCTTCTGACCTGCCATTCCAGTCCAGTGCAGGATGCTGGCATCCCCTAACCCTGTGGTTTTGTCTGCCTGTGAGAGAATATAATCCCAGTCAATGACTTTCAGTGTGGTCTCAGTGAGCAGTCTGGAGAAGGAGCCATGTAGACAGAGTGTGGAAGAAAGAAAGCAGAGGCTCAGGGTCTAGTGCTGAAAGCAGTAGCAGTGGGGAAAAGTCAGCATGTCTGAAAGTTTGGGTAGCTGAGTGGGTCAGAGAGGTCTTGACAGAGGAGCTCAGAAACTTGGTTGCTGCGATTTACTGTGAATTTTAATGTGGAGAGGTGACTTATGGATGACAAATCCAACTGCCAGTGAGGGCTGACTATACATGTTATGTATTGGAAATGCAGTTCAGAGTTTAGTTTCTGGACCCCGTTTTGTCCTCCATCAGTGACTTGTTGCTCATCTGCCTCTTCTAAGAATGTCTACCCCCTCTTTAATGATCCCTTTTCTTCCTTTTATTGTTTGCCCTTAATAGCTTTATTCTACCCAGAAGTCAAGGTCATCCATTTCTAGTCCTGACATTCATGGCAGCTGCCATCCTGACAATGGTAATCCACCTTGTATAACACTTAGGGTGAGCTAGGCCATGGCTAGAGTATATTAAGTTAATATGTCTCATTCACTCACTATTTCAGGCACCAAGGATAGTGTCTGACATAGTTCAGAGACCTGCCTGTCTGTCATCTATCCATTCACCTATCTATCTGTCATCTTTCTATCTTCCATTAATCTATCAATTATCTATCATCTATATATTTAACATCTATTAATCTGCCAATTACTTAACTATTATCTGTCCATCATCATCATCATTATCATTATCTTCTTTATATCCTTTATGAGTTTTAAAATGTTTGTGTGATCCTTAAGTGGAATTCAACATAAGAAACAAACAAAATCCCCCATATTCTTTCAGGCTGTAGCTAGTATCTTACATTCCAAGCCTCCTCCTAATCATAAAACTCCTCAGAACCTAGGAAATCCATGGGAAACATTAGATCATGAACAGAGAACTCTATCTAAGTGACCCAGACCAGTAGGCTGTTCTTCAGTGACAGGATCATAAGAGAGGGGCCCAGGAGATCAGATGATAAAAAGGATAAAATACAGAGAAGATAAGAAAGTTTGGGATCAGGAGATTTTACACAAACTATGTTTTATGCCAAGCAAGCTTATTAAGAAGCACAGCATCTTATATACTATAGTCAGAGGAGAAATGGAACAGAGTCAGCAGAATCTATCATACAATGGGACAAAGTCAGCAGGAGGCTAATAAAGAATACTGCACAAAGGAAACACAGGATATCTCAAGAGCATTTAGACTGAGCACACAGTGGCTTTAGAACCGCTAACCCCAGTCTCTTCAGGGGGAAAAGCCAAGTTCCTAGAAACTAAAACTTTAACTGCTTAGAGGTCCTGACCCCAACCCTCAACAGGCCTTGCCAAGTCTGCTTCTGGGCAATGACACAAAATTAACATTTTCTTTGTCTTTTCACCAGGGTCCCTGAGAAAGTGGCAGGTTGGTCTAGCTCTAAATAGCTAAAGGCAGAACCAAAATACTGTGTGTGATGCACAGCTCAAGTACAGAAAGCAGGGGTGTTTGGGGACTCTGCATCTAAGACAGAAGACCTGGGAAAGAAAGAAGACCTGGGAAAGACAGAAGACCTGGGAAAGAGAGATGGAAGGGCTGTGTATTGGCAGCAGAGTCCACTAGTAAATATTTCCAATTCAACAGGACTCAGAGTTTTCTCAAGCATGTGGTTCTCTGAGAATGAAGGCCTCCTGAAACGCCCCGGAGATCACCATTCTCAGTGGCTCTGGGTCACACTAGTATTCTTACCTGGGCAGTGCTCTCCCATCCTTCTTCCTCTCCCCTTTCTGTCTTCCTCCCACTGTCCCTCCCCTCCAACCATGTACCCCGAGATCTTATAATAGTGAGAACATAGGATAATCCCTTTGTCCCAATTTCATCCCCATCCCAGCATGTTTCAGGGAAGGATGCAGCTTCGGAGTGGCTAATTTGTGCATTTCCTTTAGAGGGATCATGCATCTTCTCATTCTGTCTTCAAAACAAAGCCTTGAGCAGCTATGATTTCCACTGTAGGGCTAGTGAAGCTCTTTCACTGCTAACGACTTGTCCTAGTCCCTCAGGCATCAGGCAGCTGAACTGAGAGTCAACTGTAATCAAGCCATGTACCAAGTGTTTGGTACTGCCGATGGCAACCAGGCATGTGCTCATGGTCTCTCCAAGGCCAAGCCTCATTCCTGCCTAGGAGATCACACTTATCAGGTCTTGGCTTTTCTCAGGCACCCAGATATTGACTTTACCTTAGGCTCCTCTTGCCGTAACTAGAGTTGAGCCACTCTCAGACTCAATAATTGATCGTAGTTTATTTCATTTTAATTGTAATGCAGGTTTCTCTCCCCTTTCCCTACCTCCCACATGAATTACCCTGGTTAATTAAGAATCGACTGTAATTCCTTCAGTATGTAATGATTTATTTTTCATGCCGTAGTCCTTTCTTCCCACAGTGGATTTCTCCCTTCTAAACTTTTCCCTTCTGTTGAGTGTGTAATGGCTTACAAGGATGCTGAATGCTGTTCCTTTGTGGTACAGATGTTATGAATTGTTGGAGAGCCTTTGAAGTTAGGTGGGTAGCTGTGTGTTCTTCCAGAAGATGTCCTGGACCAGGACCATCAGTATTATGCACCTAGATTTTTCTAAGTTTTAACATGTTTTTTCATCGTTAGAAGTTTAAGGAGTTGTGGATAACACTCAATTTTCATATATCAACTAAACTAACTAAAAAGCTAAAGAGAGTATAGCTATCTTCCAACTTGGGGACAGGACATTGTTTTGATGCCCAGGAGATTTTTAACGAAGATGCTGTCCTCTTGGCATTACCCACAGCTTTACACATAATGCTGTCTAAGGTGTCACCTTTTCAGAGGTGACAGTAGTGTAGTGAAGTTTGTGAGTCATGTGCCAGCAGCGTGCCTCACCCGCAGTGAATCATGGTCTAATTGGACATGTTCCTTCTCTGACTGTCACTGTGAGAATACAGTTCTTTCAGCATAGAACACCAGAGAACCATCTCACAGACACTGCACCTATTCATCAGTCTACTGGAATAATTTAGAGAAGTAACTGTGCTTTGCTCCTTGAATTGACTGTTTCAGTGTTAATAGGTGATGTTATTTCTGTCTCCAGCAATGGGTAGGAGATAGAATTCTAATCTTGGCTTCATGCCTTGTTTTCCTTAGTCAAGATTTTCTTGCTTGTTCGCTTTGAGCTTGAGTTTGTCTTGTTTATTGCTAGGAAGTCAGGTTAATTGTTCTCAGCACCAGTAGCAGTGTTAGTGAAAAGATTACATTTCCCCCATGCAATTAGAACACGGGGACTTCACTGCTTTAACATGTGTGGGCAAGAATATCCAACTAGAAGCTCATGAGCTCAAGTTCCAGTAAATGTACAAGCCTTCATGTTTCTGTAGAGGGCAGAGGTTAACTTCAAGAGTTGTTTTGTAGGAGACACCTTCCATGTCCTTATAGAGACAGGGCCCCTTATTGGCCCCAGAGTTGCTATGTAGACTAATATGGCTTTCCAGGAGATCCCAGGCACCTCCATGTCTCTGTCTCCCCAGTGCTGGAATCATAATTGCATGCCAGCATTCCTAGCTTTTTGATATGGGTGTTGGGGGTGCAACTTAGGTTCTCACACTTGTGTGCATACTTTTACTCCCCAGCCCTGTACCTAAATTTGTAAGTGTTGTTTGCACATTCTTTTTTCTTTAAAGTGACCTGTTACCCAAATTGCATGAGCTTAAATCCCTAAATCAGTAACTGACTCTCGTCTAGTTACAGGAAGACTTTCAATGATGTCAGGGATCACGGAACATGTAGAAATGGAGGAGCAATGCCTGGTGCCTGGCCACGCAGTTCTGTCTTTCATAGCCTGTTACTGAGGCTTGCTTGACTCTCTAGCTCCGTGGTCAGCTTAGTCTCCAGATGTTGGAGTCAGACAGTGAGCTTGTGAGTATGTAGCTTCACACTATCTTCATGTGACAGGGACAGCAACTCTACTGAATTGTGCCTGGCTGTCTCACTTATTATCCCCCAAATGTGCATCTAATAGCACAGACTTTAGAGCCACCTTTTTGAGAGAATTAGTTGAATTTGAAATGCACTGAGTATTTAATGCTATACCATACTAGGGTTCTTTCAAGTTTTACCATCTGATGACTCTAAGTGGCAAGCGATGCAGACATAACCAAAATGACTTGTGCCAAACAGTCTAGCCTTCTCACTGAGTGTTCCTGGATTCTGCAGAGGAAGGGGGAAGTAGAAGCCATGTTTGTAAGCACATCTTTTGGTCATAGCTTGTCTGTTGTCATTCGAAGGATGTGACTCAAGGCAGAAACCTGCTATGTTTTTAAACTGTGTCTCATGAAATGGAAAACAGTTATGGGTGATGGTTATCTATGCCCCCTTAAGTAATTTGTAGCCTTAAAAGATTCTTTTTGGTTTGGGATTTGTTGAAGTCAAGATTGAGCCTGGTATAGGAACAAGGTCTTGCTATCCCCTTGTTTTCATATTCATGGATTACACTAATTTTATTAGTCATCTTCTATTAATTTTTTTCTCCTCCTCCTTGAAGCAGTAATAACAGACACAAAAGCCACTGTTGAAACATGGTCAAAAGAATGACCCATGGTGAACAGTGTCTGGGGAACTGTGAGAGAGGATCCAGGAAAAACAGCAGAGGGCCTTTTACCTCAGGTGCATTTTGTCCCCTGGATTGTTCTTGGATATGATTTTCTGCCTTTTGTCACAAACATTTACATCCAACTTAGAAGATGTGTTTATTCTTGTTGGTTGTCAGACCACAGCTATAGAAACCAATCTGGCCAGTGTACTCTGAACCTGGGTATAGCATTGCCTTTGTGTGTCCCTAAACACAATCTGTAATGTGTGCCAGGCAATTGTGTTAAAACTGGGTATAGTATTGCCTTTGTGCTCCCCTAAACACAATCTATAATGTGTGCCAGGCAATTGTGTTAAAACTGAGCTCTCTGAAAATGTTTTGGGAAAGAACTTCTCTGTTAATATTTACTATGTGTGTATTGTTTTCTGCTTACATGTTTTTCTGATAATTCCTTTCTGAACTCAGATAACCTTCCTTAGATCATTGCTTTCTTTCTTTAGTTCATGTGTAATGGTACACTGAAGCTGAAGTCAGGCTGTCTTCTGCTTTAGACTGTAATGCCCCCACCCCCATTCTTTCAGGTCCCCAGATCCTAGGTCCAGTAGGCACGATCTTCTCAGGTGGGCTGAAAGTCAACAAGCCATACTGTAACAATATGGCAGCACCAGCAGAGTGGACAGGGGCTGTTAAACAAATGGGGATGCTTCATCTGTAGTTGCATCATCAAGCTTGTGGGTGGAGCCAAATATTTTCCTGAAGCCAGAGCAGGTTTAGATGTGGTGGCCATGTCCCTTGTCACTATGACATAAAAGAAAGAGAGGTGTTCTATAATGGGTCACGTTGGTACTCTTCAAAGTGCAGGATATTTAGTGTGTTCATACTTTGAAGAAAAGTAGCCCTTATCCCTTGCTAATCCATGAGTGGGTAACATGGCCACAGATTTTCTGACTGAGGCTTTCTGGGACAGAAATCCTCTCTGCTCTTTTTGTTGAAGCCATGTTTTCTAATTGCCATGATTTCTGTTCTGTTCTTGGGTCCTGCTTTGCCGTGGAGTGATTTCATCCCCTTCACATCTTCCATTCTTTTTCTCATCTTTGTTTCTTGGGTTTGCTGTGATTTGAGACCCTCCTAATGGGACTCACTGCCTCTAACCTTTGGTTTTAGCACCTGCACAGTCCTGGGTAACTTAGCTCCCATGGGTGGCCATTAGCAGATTGGTTTCTCTCACAGTAATGTATTCCCCCAGCAGCAGGCAGCTGGGTGGGCCTCAGTAGGTACAGCACATTGCTTTATGTCTTTGAACATCGGCGTTGAACTTCCTTCCCTATCGAGAGCTCCTGCCACCTAGGGGCCTTCTGATAGTTCCAAAGAGATGGCTTATAGGTCCCCTCTTCTTAGACTTCTTCACTTAGCTTCTAAAGCCACCTACTCCATTAGAGCCACATCAGATGTGTTCTCTTGATGCACCATCTGCAATTCTACTGCTGGCTTGTTTTTTTCACTTTTATTTTGATAATAGCTTTATTGAGATATAATTCATATACCAACAGTTTGCCTCCTTAAAGAGTACAATTCAATAGCTTTTAGCATATTCACAGAGTTACACAGCCATAAAAACGGTCATTCTAGAACAGTTTCGTCACCCACAATCCCAAACTGGAAACCAACTAACTGTCCATTAGCTGAAGAATAAGTAAATAAAAGGCAGTGTACCCACACAGCTGACTATTATTTGGTCATAAAAAGGAAACTAATTTTAATACATGCTACAATGTAGTAGAATCCTGAAATCACTGTGCTACTTGAGCAGAAGAAGCCAGTCAACATGTTATTCTACGATTATTGATTTCTAGTTCAATGTCCTCTCTTGGATTATGGAACCTCAAATGTCAGGGAAAATCTCATGCCTTTTGTAACCCAAGATAGTGTTCAGTGTGTAGTAGGAATTCAGTTATTATTTGTTGAAAAGATAAAACAACTAAATCCTAGAGACCTAACCACAGACAGTGGAAACAAATTTATGTAGTAAATATGCTGCACCCAATGAATATGAACAATTATTAGAGGTGAATAAAATTTTAGCAAATGTAAGGATGAGGAATGATTTTGCTTGCTCAATTGCACTTTTCTTTTTGAAGTCACATTCATTCTCATGTTCTGTCCGTACCCGGTGCCCGACGTGCTTTTGTTATGGTCCCTAAGACAATGGAAGGAAAGACCAGATGATTGCCATTCTCATCAGTCCCTTCCCCTCCATGGGCAATAAGGGAGATGATTAAAAATCCCCACCCTCAATTATGGCCACATCACCCTGAAAGTGCCCAATCTCTTTTGGTCCCTGTAGATAAACATGATCAAGTCTGTGGGTGGGAGAAGTCCACACACCCCTGGTTTGATACATCTGTGTCTTTCTAGGCATAAGACCGTAATTACCACATGAGAAGCACTGTGCCAGTAACTGCACCTATTTAGCCAAGCGCTCACCATCAGATCACAGAAATCGCTTTTGTTGCCGAAGCCCAGGGAAGCATCTTCCTACATTTCAGATCCCTCACTAAGGACAATGAAAGCGAAGCTCGTTGCAGTGCTCGGGAGCTTTGTTTGCATGAGGATGAAATTTTTTCTTCTGGGAGAAGAAAAAAATGCAAAGAAGGCTATTGGGATGCTGCATGGTGAGATTTCACTTCCTACTGCTAAGGTGTTCTGTCACATGGTATCCAGCATGCTCACTGCCCCCTTCTTAGACGGTGTTGATGACTGCAGCCAAGATGCCTCCAGTCATGGCTGATAGGCAGATCCATGGATCATACCCATTTCAGAGGCTAGAAGAAGACTACCAAATGGATTCGCCACTAAGGAAAAAAGACAGAGATGTCACAAGTTCTGCAGTCTTTCACAGAAACATGGATAGATGAGGGGCTGTGGTTTGGTTCACAGACAGAGAAAGCATTACATGCCAGTCATAGCACTTGTAAGAGATTTACAAGGAGAGCTAATAGTCAATGGGGAGAAACAAAGAAAATCCATAGCCACCGAAGGGCAGGAGGCAGGGTGAGGAGCAGCCCATGGTGGAGCCAAGTTACATCAGGCCGGAGCTGGAGGGAAGACTCTTGTCTTAATTTCCTTTCCAGTTCCTGTATCAAACACCTTGTGCAAACAACACAGGGGATAAAGGTTGCTTTCAGCTCACAGCTTCATGTTGCAGTCATCATAGTGGGGGTCATATCACATTCATAATCAGGAACAGAGAGCAATGAATGCATACATGCTCACATTCAGTTTACCCCTCTTTAGTAGAGTCCAGGATCCCCGAATGCAGAGGGTGATGCCCACTTTTAGGTTGAGTATTCCTACATCGATCCAAGCAATCAAGACCCTCCCCCACAGCCACGCCCACAGGCAAAGCTGGTCAAGACAATCCTTCATTGACCTCTCTTCTCAGGTGATTCTTGATTGTTGATAGTTAAAACTAGTCAACACAACTGCAGAGGAGCTGACAATCGGAAAGACAGGTGGAAACTTTCCAGACAGAGCTGGGGAGGGGGCACTTCATCCTCAATGATCCTGCTCTAAGGCGGTGGATCACATTTACAAGATGCAAGCCCAGGAGTGAGGGGGTTCCCCAGGCTGGAACTCAGGAGACTTATACAGTGCAAGAGTGGTGTAGAGGTGTCTTGTCATGTCCTCTCATAGGCCATTATGATGTGAGAGCTCTTACGGTCCTATGTTTGGGTGACTTGATTCTAGGGGAACCTAGATTCTAGGGGGAGTCTAGCAGACTCTGCATACATGCAAACAGTTCCTGCCCTAGCATGAGGGCTGCAGCCTAAGAGAGCAAAGGGGGTGAGCAGGAAGTGCAGGGTGCTTAAGGGACATGCAGAGGGCTTTGGTGTGGTCCTGTTCAGCAGCCTCCTGTTGTTATAGGATGCTGTAAAGACTAAGATTGACATCTTTAGCAATCTCTAAATCTCCAAAGCATTCCGCTGCAATGATAAAAGTCTCTGACCTTCAAAGACAAAGGGGATGTGGACCACATTTTCTTCCCTACTAGGTGAGCAGATGCCCACTCTGCCCCTGTAGGTAGCAGGTCTGCCTGCTTCCGAAACAAACAACCAACAATAGATGCTTGTTCCTATTAACATCTCAGGGTCCCAGGTACTGAGATAATATGGATGAGCAAATCAGAGATAAAAGAAACCTGGAAAAGAATAATGTTAATTTTAACAACAAAAAACATAAATAAGAAATGTAAATAGAAAAACAAATGCCAACAGAGTGACTCCCTCTAAGGAAGCAGCATTTAAAGAGATAATTGAAACCAGTGTTTTACATGTGGCCACTTAACAGCACTCAGATGTCTTCAGATGCCTCCCACGAAGATGGTAGCAATGTCTCAGTGGGGAGTGTCTGTGCTCAGTGGAGATCAGCTTCGTGTCTCGACTCTCCCTCTTCTCTGCAGGTAATATGTCCAGACCATTGGACTTTATCTTATTAGGGTCAGGCTTTTTCACAGAGAGGAAGATGGTTTCTTTTGGTTAGGTAATGACTACCCAAACCACTCACTAGACACTGAAATATGAGGCACTGAAAGCAATCAGTAACAGGTTCCATTAGAGCCATGTTTATGGACAGCCATTGGTGGGCCAGGAGGAGAGGCACGCATGCATCTCAGTGCAGGGCAAATGATTTCAGCAGAGGCTCTCTGGGAATTTCATAGGAATAAAATGCATGATTAAAATGTCCTCTACAGGAAACATAATCAATAATAATGCAAGGAGCTTGGGCCAAACCAGAGGAAACAACTGAAAGGCCCCGAAGTCTCCTGAAAGTCGGTGTTTTTACCTCAACCCATCAGTTAAAGTCTAAGCCCTCACCCAAGGCCTGCTGAGAAGCCTTGAAAGGACGGGGAATACAGATGTGAAGACAGGGAGATAGACACACAGACACTATCTTCCACTCATTTGTTAATTTTTCGTATGACCACAGATGACACAAACAAATCATACTTAGTTGCAGGCTTCAGTAAACCACCCGCAGGCCAGGAATAAAAGCATGGGATTTTCCAAAATGGTGGCTGTCTTAACAGTTTTGCATTAATCATTAGTACTAAGTATTTACTATGTTGCTGGGAAGAACATTTGAATATTCTTAAAAATGGATAAGACACCAGAGTGAATTCAACATAATTGGATTCTTCTTAGCTGGGGGACTGAAAATTCCCCAGTTATCCATACTATTGGCAGTTTCCTGTGTGCCTAGTGGTAGTGAATCTGGTATTGTTCTCTCTCTCTCAGTCTCTCTCTCTCTCTCTGTGTGTGTGTGTGCATGTGTGTTGCATGTGTGCACATTCAAACACACATGTTTGTATTTCAATATCCTTTTTCTTAGTTGCAAGTAATCATCTTGACTCAAATATTGATACAGAATCACCTTCTTTCTCAATGAACACAGCAGATTCCTGTTCTTTACAACACTTTAGAATCAAGGGTTGTCAGCATATGTGGCCATTTTTAGTTGAAGAACATTAAAAAAACAACAAAGTGCATGGTTCATGTGACGCAGTAAAATGTGTAAGAAGGAGAGATGAGAATAGAAAGGAATGTAGGAGGCTGGGAGCAGGTGCAAGCACAGGTGGGAACTATGTGAGATGGAGGCTTTACCAGTGTCAGCTTTCAGTTTGAATAGTAGATTTATAAACCCACTAATACATTATTAACAATAAAATTAGAGACATGCATAATAAACATATACAAACTATATATACACACACACACATATATATATATATATATATCATGTTATATATATCACATGTGGGCCAAGTACAGTAAAGATTAGAATATTATTATTCAGGCATTATGACTAACAGAATAAATACAGTGAAACCAGAAGAACAAATAAACCCCACAGGAAATGAACATTGTGTCAAGGTGTTTGAAGATTTGAGAACCTTTGCCTCCAGCTTGCTGGATGGCCCTGCCCATGTTGGCTTCTCTAGAGTCAGAAATGAAACTCCTGATGCTCGCCACTCTTCCAGTACCTAACCTGTGTCTGCAATTAGAGCCTTCTCTAGAGACCAAATGCAAATACAGAAGCAGCGCAGCAAACCACCTTCATATGTGTAATTAATGCATCAGCAAAACCTTTTTAAGTATTAAAAATTATTTTCCTGTGTTAGAGAGATGGCTCAGTGGTTGAGAACAAGTACTACTCTTGCAGAGGAATGGGTTCAGTTCCCAGCACTGACCTGTAACTCAAAATCCAAGGATCTGATGGATATGCTGTGCTCGTGTGCAGGCCTGTGTGCATACAGACACAAACACAATTTTTAAAAATGTTTAAGAGAAGGCCTTTCTCCTAGAAGAGCATTTCAGAATAAAGAAAGCCCAATGATGAAGCCGTATTGTTTCTAAGCAGCCACGTAAAGAAACACTGTCCTAAAACAGACAATAAATAAAAACATCTAAAAAAACCACTCAGTGTCATTCTTTCATGGAATTTAACATTAAAATTATCAATTTTTCTGTGTAATAACTTATCCATTCAGCTCTTTGGGGGAGAAGAAAAGCAGGTAGAAATGGTAGCAGTGCCATTTTCCCTTGTCCCAACAGCCATTTTCCACACTTAAATGTTTCTAAGAATAGTTTTCAGCAGATCTTCACCTCTGATAAAGAGAACAAAAAAAATCCCAACCATGGCCTGGACGCTCAGGCGTGCTCAATTCAAGCTGCTGTACCAACTTGTTTCTCTGCCATTAATTTAATAACTGATACTGTAAGATCTGTGGCACGGGGCGTTTCAGCTTTGATGTGCTATTTTAGGGCTGTCTTTTTCTTTCCCTGCAGGTAGGAGTTTTCTCACTTGAGTTCTCCTCCAGTTAATGAGGCTGGGCTGTGTCTCAAGCGTTTCCCTCTGCACTAGAACATCGCTGTCTCCCTCCTCACATGGTCTGCGGGGCTGTCACCAGGCTCTGCTCTCTTCCCATCATGTTTCTGGTTTCATTTCCTCCACAAAGACATTCAGGAAGCATTCCAGTGTTAGTCCACACTGTCGTGTTTGTAACATGTGACATTAGGGTTTTATATTTCTTGTATGGGAGTCTCTTTACAGAATTTCAAGGATAATGATTATTTTGTATATGATTTATTTAAGAAGAAAGAAATGTCTGCAATGTCTGTTGTTTGTGATGGTACTTTTAGAGTCTTCGGTTCCCCAAGAGGAACCACAAAATTCCAACTAACATAACCATTTTTGTATGATTTCCTGAAATTCAGTCTCTCTCTCTCTCTCTCTCTCTCTCTCTCTCTCTCTCTCTCTCTC
>LOJH01021757.1:693-11571 GCA_001685095.1 Ellobius talpinus
GAGAACCTAGACAACAAAGAGGACCCTAAGAGAGACATACATGGATCTAATGCAAATGGAATGTAGAAAAAAACCAAGATTTTCTGAGTAAATTGGGAGCATGGAGCCCATGGAAGTAGGTAGAAGGAAATGGAAGAAGAAGGGAAGGGAGCAGAAAAAAATATATACATCAATAAAAACAATTTTAAAAAAAAGAGCAAAGCTAACCCACTCAAGCACTAGCTTCAAATTACTGTGTAAGTGGTCACACATCCCTTTTTGTTGAGACAAGGTTCTGCTGTGTTTCTGTGTAACCACCCTGGCTGTACTGAAACTGACTTTGTAGACCAGGCTGGCCTCAAACTCACAGAAATCCACCTGCCACTTCCTCCCAAATGCTGGAATTAAAGGTATGAGCTACCACTGCCCAGCCACATATCCCTTTTTACCATGTGTGTCTTGGGAGTCCCTTGGAAGCATTGTGGGCAAGGACTTAGGAGCCATGTAGATGTGCTCTTAGATGCTGGTTCCAAGATGACAAGGGTAGAACAAAGTTTTATATCACTGTCTACTAATCTAGAAATTCGGCTGTCAGTTGGGTGACCTTGGCTATCTGACAACTAAAAGTATCTGAACTCTAACTTGGCAAATTATCAATGCATCAGCCCTGGCAAGTCTAGCATGAGAAGGCATACCCTGGCTCACCATCCGTCACCCCAGTGGAGTTGATTAGATAATCAGGCACTGTCAGAAGACTAGCCATCCCTGAAACACTGGGGATTATAAAACAGAATTTGCAAATATTTGTCACTGTTTGCAAGATAGGAACATGGGGGATTTTCCCAGAAGCCCTTCTGTTTCAAGGACAAATACAGACTTCATGTCTGAGAAGACAGAGGTAAGTGGCCTCAGTGCTGTTCCCCTCATGGTCTGACCTGAGTCAGGCACATTCCCAAATGCTGTTTATTGCCATAAGTTCCAAAGGAAAGGGCAGAAGTTTCTGCTCAGATGACTGGCACAGACTTCACTGACTGTCAAAACCACCAGCAATGTTAACTTGCTTTGGTTCTATCAGAATGGTTTGGTTTTCAATCTTTTGAGATAGGGTAGTCCTGGATGGCCTGGAGCTTGCTATGTAGAGTAGGTTTGCCTCAACTTGTTATAAATCCTCCTGCTTCTGACCCTCAAGAGCTAAGATTACAGGTGTAAACCATTCACTTGGCCTTGTCAAGGTTTTTGAAGACCCTCACCCACACTGATAAGGAATCCTGGTAGGGTTATGTGCCAAACCTTCTAACAAAAGCAGAAACCAGTCATAAGCCAAGTGATGACAGGAGTCAGCCAGAGTAACACCTCCAACAGCCAAGACTAACAGACACATCTCAAACCATGTGGCATCCTGATGGATGGCCCTGGAACTCCAGTGTGTGTTGCTGTGGGTTGCGGACTCAGCAGGTCTCAAGATACCAGAGACTTGGTTGGACCCTTATGAGGCAGTGGTGTCCATGCTGCCATGAAGTAGAGGGCAAGACCATGGAGCCCTCATCTCTAAGCTGTTGAGTTTGCAGACTCACGGCCCAGATCACAGCATCTCTTCTTCTAACTCTATGGTCACGGAGCTCAGAACAGTAACAGGAATGAGAAGCTTCTAAAGACGCTGAGGCTCCACTTGCCTCGTGGGAGCACCATCTCTTCAACTGAGCTGAGGGTTGGCTCTGCCTGCTCCAAGCCAGAGCTGGGCCATTGCCAAGAGGCAGAATGTCCACTGAACTGCAAAGCCTCCTCTCCTCTAACTCAGAACATATTTCCCTCCACAAAAAGATGAATGGAATTCCTCCCAGGCAGGGCTTTCCTGGACTCTAGAGCTGTGTTGGTGAGGTTTCTGGTTCTGTGGTCCTTGGGCTTTGGGAAAGGGGACAAATGATTTGGGTTGCCATAACCACAATCATCATTTGTCCTAGAGGCTTAGGCAAGGCATATGCCTCTCTGGCTGACTGCCAGTGCTGTTCTCAGGTGTTCTTCAGAGGTCTGTCACTCCCCAGTGTTCAGGGAGGTAGCTGGGATGTGACCTCACATTGTTTAACTTCTGTCTTAGGGTTTCTATTTTTGTGAAGAGACACCATGGCCACAGCAACACTAATAAAAGCAAACATTTAATTGAGATGGAAACTTAGACTTCAGAGGTTCAGTCCATTATAATCATGGTGGGACATGGCAGCATACTGACATACATGGTGCTAGAGATGGAGTTGAGAATTTTATATCTTGATATGCAAGCAACAAGAAGAGAACTGAGACACTGGATGTGGTTTGAACATATATGAGACCTCAAAGCCCACCTCCACAGGGACACACTTCCTCCAACAAGACTGTGCATACTCCAACAAGCCACACCTCCTGATATTGCCACTCCCAATGAGCTCATGAGGATCAATTACATTCAAACTACCACACTCCACTCCCTGGCCCCAACAGACTTATAACAATATCATAAAAACCAGATCACATACTTCTAACATATAATGGCACAAGAGAGCATGGTGAGGAAATACTGGACCAAAGCAAGACCAAAAACCAGCTGGGAAAACTCCAAATTCTGTATCTTATGGCAAAACACTCTTTAGATCTCCAACTCCTTTCAGTTTGTTAACTGCCAACATACTACTTTCTCTTTGGCTGTTTCCACTCCCTGCTAGCAGCTCTCCTTGGCAAGTATCCTATGACTCTGGCATCTCCAGCATCTTGGGGTCTCCAAGGCAATCCAGGCTTCACTTTCACAGCTTCACACAATGGCCTTTCTAGGGTCTCTATCCAGGGACACCCACAACACATGCCTGGCCTCAGCAGCTTTCTTTAGTCATATAGGCAAATTTCATAACCTGTTTCTTTTATTCTTGACCCTAAGCTGAAGCTGCCAAGTTCTGCAGCTTTCTGGGGCTAGAATATGGCTTCCTTATCCAATTACATCTTTACCAGCTTTCTATCCTTCACTGCCCAAGCATGGCTGTCCTGAATTTCAACCTGTAGACCAGGCTGGCCTCAAACTCAGAGATCCACATATCTCGGTCTTTTAGTGCTGGAATTAATGGTGTGCACCATCATACCTGGACCTAAGATGTTCTTTAATTCCTTTTCACAATATGGAAGCCTAGCTGGGTGGGGTCTTGCCCTGAGGTCACCACTCCCTTTATTCCATTTCTTAATCTGTTTTATCTTCTCAAGGATAGGACTTGGCTCCAATCTACTTCCTGCTGTTCCTTTCCTCTTCAAATTGTACATTTTGTATTTTTCCTTTCTCAGTTTGCTCATTTTCATTATAGATCTACCAAAGAGTAAACACTAATAACCATACAACAGAGCTGTTTTAAGACTTCCTCTACCAGTGAAATTAAACTCATTTTAGCCTCAGACAGACTTTTCAGGAAAGGGCAAAAAGCAATCACATTCTTCATCAAAGTATCAAAAGACTGATCTCTAGGCCACATACTAGTATTCTTTTTCTCTGAAGTCTCTTGAGCCAGTCTCCCACAGTTCAAATCACCCTCAGCACCTCTGTCTTCCATGCTCCTACTAGTATGACCCATTAAGCAGTGCTTAAAGCATTCCACTGCTTTCCTAACCTAAACTCTCAAAGTCCAAATTTCTACAAACAGAAGTATGGTCAGGCCCATCAGCACAATCCCCCAATCCCTGGTACCTTCTTCTGTCTTAGTTAAGGTTTCTATTGCTATGAAAAGGCACCATGATCATGGCAACTGTCTTAGTTATGGCTTGTTTTGCTGCAACAAAATACCATGATCAAAAGGCAAGTTGGGAAGGAAAGGGTTTATTTGGCTTATACTTCAGCATTGCTGTTCATCACTGAAGGATGTCAGGAGAGGAACTCAAATGGTACAGGATCCTAGAGACAGATGCTGATGTAGACACCATGGAAGGGAGCTGCTTACTGGATTGCTTCTCATGGCTTGCTCTGCCCACCTTCTTGTAGAACCCATAACCTGTTTATAGAACCCAGGACCAGAAGCCTGGAGATGGCACCATCCACCATGGGCTGGGCCCTCCCCCATTGATCCCTAAATGAGAAAATGCTTTACAGCTGGATCTCACTGAGGCATTTCCTCAACTGAGGTTCCTTCCTCTAATGGCTCTAGCTTGTGCCAAGTTGACACACAAAACCAGCCAGTACAGCAACTCTTAAAAATGGACCATTTAATTTGGGCTGGCTTACAGTTTCAGAGGTTTAGTCCATTATCACCACAGCAGGACATGGTAGCATGTAGGCAGACATGGTGCTGGAGGAAAAGCTGAGAGTTCTACGTCTTGATCTACAGGCAACAGGAAGTGAACTGTATACCACACTGAGTGTATCTTAAGCAAAAGAGACCTTAAAGCTCACTCCTATAGTGACACACTTTCTCCCAAAAGGCCACACCTACTCCAACAAAGCCATACATATCTCCTAATAGTGTCGTTCTCTATGGGGACCATTTTGTTTCAAACCACCACATAGCCTGAAATCTCACTGTGACTGGCTCACCCTCAGCCAGGGGCCCAGACATTTCTGCCAAATGTGGGGCCTGGCAATGCCCTCTATCAGGTCACAGATGACAAAGCTAGCTGAGATCAGTCTCCAGAGGGGACCCAGCCAGATGCAGCAGTGGCAACATATATGTCACATCTCCCCAGATGCAACATCTTCATCTACCTGCCTCTGGCCTCTCAGTCTGGGTGACAATCTTAGGGCTCAGCTTTGTCAGAGAATCGTTACATGCTGATGCTTTGCTCTCTGGAAATAGCAGAGAGTAGGTTCAGGGACAACTCAGCCCTCCTTGTAAATGAGGCAAACAGGTCTAGGAGTCTTTTAGTTACATTCCAATTTGTTGCTGAAAAGTAAGTTGCAGGTGTTTTCTGTTTCCTTTTCTTGATTGATCAGTGGTCAGGCCAAGCATAGATCACAGGACCTGTATAGATATGAGACCCAGTCTAGGTAAGACTACCTCAGGCTCCTCTTTGTCTCTTCTTGTCTAAATAGACAGAGCTTCTTACAGCATTCATTGGAAACATCTCCTAGAAGTTGGGAGTCTGGAGGCCTCATGAGCCTAGGAGTTCTGGGCAAGCTGTCACCATAAAACATGGGAAAATAGGTAGAATGAATAGTTTAAGAAAGAGATGGCCCATATTTCCTACAAAGGTCAGTGTATTAGTCATGCTTCTCTAGAGTAACAGAACTTATAGAATGATTATATATACATATGTGTGCATACATATATGTATTTACATATACACATATATGTATATAAACAGACAGTGATAGATATGCAGATATAAATTAGATAGACATATAGAAAGATAGATATATACAGATTGATATAGATCTATAAAGGAGTTCTATTAGAATGACTTACAGGTTATGGTATAGCTAATCCAATAATGGTAGGTTATGAACAGACTATCCAAGAACTAAGTAGTTGCTAAGTCCAGGAAGCTGTATGTCTCAGTTGGTCTTCAGTAGATTTTAGAATCCTGAAGAAGTAGGCTCTAATGCCAGTGAAGGAATGACTCAATAGCAAGGCAAGAGCAAGCAGGCAAAGAGAAAAAGTTTCCTTCTTCCATGTCTGCTGTGGGATAATGTTTTTGTACACTGTAAAGATTTGTCACTTGTATTAGTTTAATAAAATGCCAGGCAGAAAGTATAGGTGGGGGAAGCAGACTAAGAGAATTCTGGGAAAAGGAAAGGCAGAGAGAGTCAGTCACCACCCAGATGCAGAGGAAGCAAGGCACGAATGCCTTACAGCAAAAAGTTACCAAACCACATGACTAAACATAGACAAGAATTATGGGTTAATTTAAGTTGTAAGAGCTAGTTAATAATAAGCCTGTGCTAATAGGCCAGTTTATAATTAATAAAAGCCTCTGTGTGTTTCTTTGGAACTGAACAGCTGCAGTATTGGGAGGGACAAAAAAATTTCATCTACAATGTCTTTGTATAGGCTTCCAACAGAAGGTAACTCAGTTTAGAGGTGAGTTTTCCCAGCTCAAAAGATCTAGATTAACAGTGTGTCTTCTTAACTCATAGATCCAGATTAGAAGTAGATCTTCCTACTTCAAGTTAAGCAAAAATCCCTCATAGGAGTGCCCTCCATTTTGGGGTTTTAGTTAATTATAGATGTAGCTAAGTTAATAACAAAAAATAACCATCACAGTCAGTAGCCAAGGGGACCTGGTCACCTACAGTAGAGGCTATAGATCAGCAGTCTTCATAGTACTTCAGGTATGGATGTAAGTGTCCCCATAAAGGCCCCACAGCCATGCAGGTGCCCAAATGGATGCTGCAGGTAAAACCCTGAAGCTTCATGTTAGGATCAACTCCTGACTTCACTGAACCCAACCAACCTTGATGAGTAAGCCATTGAGAAGAGGACTGACTGGCATTGGGTCAAACTTATAAAATAGACATTTCTGAGTAAGATGCCAAGAGCCATCTGGATCCTCCTTTCTTTCCCTAAGGGGGACTTAGAAACCTTGGATTATTGGCAGGGGCAGAGGCCCAGACTGCCCCCTGCCCCAGGTTGAAGTCTTCTGCACCCATGTTCCCCCCTCCCCAAAATAAAGGGCCATACAACCAGGGCCACCCAACTGCACAGGCCATGTACATTCTCTGGAGACTCGGGACTTAGTGAATAATTGAGCCTCCTAAATAAAATATTAGAAAGTCCAGATTTGCTATTTTCCCCTGCAATGAAGATTTCATGATGGTGTTGAACCAATCTGTGACCACTGTGTGGCCTAAGCTGCCTCCCTGGGAGGCTTGGTCCTTAGGCCACAGCAATTAAAGACCTAGGAATCTCTTGCATCTAACTCAGGGGGCCATTAATAGCCAGAGGTCTGGCTATGGGCTAAATCTGAGCTCTTGGTTGTTGCAAGCACTAAGACTGTGGTGGAGCGAGGCTTGTGGAAGAGAGGCAGAATCAGGTCCCACGTGTTGGGGTTTTCATGGAACCTTGGAGACAGACATCCTCAGAATGGGTGATTTATGGAGCCTGAGAACTACGCATGGTCTGGGTATTCACCCCGTTGCAGACACCAGGAATGTCTGTCTAGGCTGCTGGTTAGTCCCAGCATGGGGACAATCTTATGAACCAGAAAAAGGTGGAGCATTGGGCAACAAAGGTCTCTGTGGATAGACATGCCCAATCCCACTTAGTAAAGGCATACCTACATCTGAGGAGCTAGAAGAAGAAAGACTCAGAACTGTCTTGCCTTACTGGATGCAGAGATGCTTTGTTCTGGACCACCCCTGCCTCTGATCCTGGCCCCCAACCACTGGGGCTTGGATGCTCCAGTTAAAAATAAAACCTTAAAAGCACATGGTTTGAGCTGGCACTAAGCGCAACATAACACCCCCGTTCAGAGCTCCAGGGGCACTTGAAGCCCGAGCCAGCAAATGTTCCTCCCATTCTTTAACAACAAAAGGTTTGTTAAAAATTCCCACACTACCCAGTGAAAGCCAAGGGTGCCTGTCATTGTGCTGCCATCAAAGGAAGGACACATCCTGAGTTGTGGAGCGTCCCACACAAAATCTACTTGATTTTATTTTTGAAACACATATCAAAAGCCACCCATTCTTTTGGTATTAAGGAAGATGCATCAGACCTGCAGAGACCATCTCAGAGCGCACTCAACACTGGCCCAGGATGCCGCTCCAGAAGCTTTTGAGGCAGGTCTCTGGCCAGTCAACTTTTAGGACTGATCTCATGGCAATGAGGTAAGGAGCTTCACCAGGGGCTGGCTCAGTACAGGGCTGCGGGAGGAAATGCCACTGTACATCGCCGAAAGAACCAGGAGGCATTTCTAACTGATGCTTGAATGAGACCAAGCTGTGTCTACAAACCAGGTGCTGTGCCATACATCACTCTTTATGTAAAACTTCCCCGATGATGGCCAAATCTGGGGTGAGAGGGCAATGCCATGTCCCATGGAATCTGTTTGTTAAGAAAGATGATGGACAGGGGCAGAGATTCCCTTCATAGGTACACAGGCTGGCATTCTCTATCCTTGAATTTAAATCTTTCCTGTGTGTGTTCATGGGTGCAGGGGCATGTGTGAGTATAGACTTGAGTGTGCATGCAGGTAGAGGTCAAAGGACAATGTTGGGTCATTCCCTAAGAGCTGTCTACCTCCTGAGACTGGGTCTCTTATTGACATGGAACTCACAAAAATAGGCTAGGTTGGATGGCCAGTGAGTCAAGAATTTACTGACTGAGTTACCTTGGCAGCCCCTAACTTCCCTCTGTGCTTCCTGTCTCCTGTCATCATCTAGGACAGTAGCCAATGGTGGGATAGGATGACTTTCTACCTGGCCCATGCTCATTGTGGCAAATGGACTCCTGTTGGTAGCAGCAGGACCCAGAGGATCCTGCTTGAGATTTCAACCTTGGAGAGCTTCTCCTGGGGGCTGTGGGGGGCAGTCTCTAGAAGCTGAGCTGGGTAGAGATGTACAAACTTCCTCTCTGAGTCACCTGTGTGGGTTAGGTAGCCTAGGTGACCCCACCTCTCTGGTGACTCACCCTGCCTTCTGCCAGTGGGGACCCCAAGGCCTCGACCAGCATGACTACACCCCTGTCCTGCCTCAGGCTCAGCTTGGTGTCACTCCTTTCCAGTCCCATTGTATCTGTAACTGACGCAGGCAGCAGACTACGGCTTGCTGTATGCAGTGTACACACACACTAGAACATGGTACTCAGCTCCTTCAGGATTTCCCCTAGGTCGATTAGCTAGTCAGCCACTACCTGCTGCCCTGGGGTCAGAACTAGACTCCAGTGAAAGAGTCTCTCCGAGAACCCGCTCTGCCCCCCTTGTGTACCCCGGTAGTCTCCAATAGCTCCCTGTTGGTCAGCTTCCGGTCAGTGGAACAGGATAGCTGGAGAAAACAACTAAAAGAAGGAACCCTGATTCTGACTCACGTTTCAGACTCCGTATCTGAAATACAATCACCTAGCTCTGCTGTTTCTTGGCCTGTTAGGTAAGGCTTCAACATGGTGGGAGCATAGAGGAGCGAAGCTGCTCACAACAAGGATAAGGAAAGAGAGAGAGAAAGAGAGGGGATGTAACATACAGTCACCAAGGGCATAGTCCCCCCAAATCTGTCCCCTTCCCACCAGCTCTACCTCCTACACGGTTCATCTTCCATGTTTCCTTCAGCTCTGAATCCATCAATGGATTGATCCAATGATGGGGTCCGAGCCTTCATGATCCAGTCATCTCTGAACAAAGCTGGGACCCAGGCCTTCAGCACATGAGCTCTTGAGTAACATTTTACATTCAAATGGTAACACAGGACCCAGTGGCAAGAAGCATTCCCAGCACCTAAGTCCAGACTGCCAGGTGGAAGTGCCTACCTATGTTGGTCATCAGTTGATTGGCTGGCCCTGGCACTGACCTGAAGAGCTTGTGCCCAGGCCCTCGTAAATAGCAAATAAGGTTATATCCTAGAACTTGGAACACACACAGTGATGCAGATGACAGACGATGATTAGGAAAGTTGATGCTGTTGACTGACCAAATGGGAAAGTAACTAAGGGACTAGCTAGGTCCAGTGTAGAACAACACAAGGCATGGGACAACTGGGGCTCAACTGTCAGGTGACTGGGTAGGAAGTGCCTCAACAGAACAGTCCAGAATCCATCAAGCTCATATAGGCCAAGCCCAGAGCCTTGTGTAGCAGAGGAGGACCAAGACAGTAGTAAAGAGAGTGGAGCTTTCCATGACATCTCTGGGGCCTTCTGTCTTGGAGCCAGCTCAGCCATTTTTCCTGTCTCAATTGTCCTCAGTTCTCTATTAATAGGAAGGTTGTAGAGAAAGAAGCAGCCAAGTGTGACTCCATAGCCACTCTTGGAGAAGAGGGAGGGCAATAAAGGTGCTGTCCTGGGCCCACTCATGGGTCAGAAAAGAAAGGTACACCTGCTTTCCTAGGATCCCAATACAAACATCTGTGAGGTGTACCTAAGCAGACTGTGGTCACTGTTACTCAGCCACATGGAGCCTGAAAGGGTCCCCCTTCCTCCCTCTTCCCATGTTTATATCCCATCTACAAGCATTGTACAATCTGGGGGCTCAGCCACAGACCCTGTGCAGTTCATGCATGGCCTTGAACTAGCTCCTGCCTCTGTGCTGCAGCTGGAGGCTGCAGGCTGCAGGCTCAGCTGGAGGCTGGCCTAGAGTCACAGGCTGCAAGGAAAGTCAGACATAGCCCTGTAGCAGGTGGCTGGATATGGTCAACTGCCCCGTCACACACCTGCTCTGTGTCCCAGGTGCCCACTCTAGGGCAGCAGCTTCTCATCTAAGGGGGCGAGAATGAAAACAGCCTGCTCCAACATTTAAAAGGAAGCACTTTCCGTGGGGAATTGTCAGGCAAGATGCAGAAGAAACAGGAAGCTCAGAGTTCTGCCCAGGCTCTTGTGGGAAGAAACGCGGCTGCAGCCAAGATGAAGCTTGAAGAAAATGCCAAACCACATGCACCTGTGCCCACACACCCACAGCTCATGTGCTCTGTGGCTTGTGGTCCCTCTGTCCCGTGGATTTATGAGCAACAGCTTCCAGGAGCCATCTCCAGGCTGCAGGGAAAGAATATTTTGCTTCCCATGAAGTCTGCACTTCGATCCAAAATCAAAGGTCATTCCTCATCTTTAAGAGGTTGCTAACACAAGCCCAGATCCTCATGTTTCCAGTCCAACAATCACCAAGAAAGCAAACATTAACATTTAGATTGAGTCTCTTCGCTGTTTGAGAGCCAGTGAGACGGATCAGCAGGTAAAAGTACTGGCAGCCAAGACTGATGGCCTGACCCTGGATCTACTTGGTATGAGCAGAGAACTGACTTCCCCAAGTTACACACACACA
>LOJH01021758.1:0-20163 GCA_001685095.1 Ellobius talpinus
GTGAGATTGGTCTATAATTCTCTTTCTTGGTTGGGTCTTTGTGTGGTTTTGGACGAAGAGAACTTTTAAACCAAGTCTGGCCTTCTCCCAACAGCAACCACATAGAACTTTTCAGAATGTTAATTTTTTTTCAGCACTGAAAAATCAGACCAAGCAGCTGGCCTATGCCAGGAAAATTTGCTCTACTACTGAGCCACACCACCAGATCTGCAATATTCATTTCTGCATGTGAACAACTCAGAAATGACTGAAATAATACTCAGCGAAACACTGAAAGTCGAAAGTTTCAAAGGAAGAAAATAGAAGGTTGCTGTGCTCTGCAAGTATTTCCCTTACATGTAAAACTCAGGAGCTGAATTTTGATGTCTAGAGTGTACAATCCTACGATAGTTCTTGGCCTTCCTGATGTAATTATTCTTGATCAGCTCTTACAATACTAATTCATAAATGTAAACTAATTCTCAAGAAATGGGGAGCTTTCCCTGTGCCTTCCCAGCAATCAGAATCATGGGGATCAGAAGACTAAGCTGAGGTGTGGTGGTACACACCTCACACCTGTATTCAAGTATTTCAAAGGCACAGTGGGAGGAGGACCACCACAAGTTTAAAAGCAGCCTGGTCAACACAAATTGCAGGCCAGGACTACAAAGCAAGATTATGTATCAAGAGGGGATGGGTTAATTAATTTAACTGAAATTCAAGGCAGAAGGCATGAGAATCAAAAGGTTCAGACACAAATGACATTGCGCTTTCTCCAGCAATAGGTTCAACAATCTCCATAGAACTATGAGAGCCCCTTGGAAAGTCCAGAGCTCAGAGCTCAGAGCTCAGACATGGAGAAAGAAGGTCCTTGGAATCACAGACAGGTGGACAGTTCTGCACTTCCTAATGCAAGCAAAGAAAATCATGGCCTCCTTCTTGCGTTGAAGCTGAAGCATCATTCTCTTGGAATTTCATGAATTGGCCAGAAGGAAAAGGCTTGTATGCCTATCCCAGTACCGCAGGCAGTGAGGCACACTGGGAATTTGGGTTTTGTCCTCTAGCATTTTGTCTGGTCTAACGGGTGTCTCCAGCTGTTATCAAGTCCCATCACACAAGTGAGTCCACCCATCTAAACAAGATGGGTTGTGTGGATGCCACCATAAAAGCATACAAGTTTAATTCCAAGAAAGCCAGGAGTTTCATTCTACACACAAAGTTTACGTCATCTGCCGAGGACTTTTCCCTAAGTGGAGACTGTCTGGATTCATCTGCTCTGTGCAGGGAGAACAAGAATGAGAGCTTCTGCCCCATTTGATGAAGCCGCTTGTTTCACCTGCTTTTTTTTAAGTTCTTTAAATCACCCATTTATTTGACAAAGGAAAGTCACTTGGCTTATGTTAGGCAGTCACATGAAACAGCATATGCCAAGTTAATAAAATACAGTTGTCCCTGAGTGTCCACGGGGATAGATCCTCAACTCCATGGATACTCAATTACCTTACATCAAATGGTACGGTGCTTGCATATGACCTATACACATCTTCCTATCTACTTAAACCATCTCTAGACTACCTAATATAACTGAGTGCTAGGTAAATAGGTGATGCACTAGATTGCTAAGGGAATAATCTAAGTATCTACACAGTCGGTACAGGCACATTTTTCCCCCTGAATTTTCATGACCTGTAGACGGCTGAATCTGAAGATATAGAACCTACTGAGGACCAACCACACAATTTCTCATTTTGGCTATGGTGAACCAATTAACCTAATGAGGTGAGCCAGGAATCTCGCGGAGCCCTCCAGAGTTATCACAGTGTGGCTTCCTCTACAGTCCCACAATGTTCATGGCTAGCTCCACGGAACAGTGTATTGGTTTGTAGCCAGTGGTACTTAGCTGGCCAAAAATACCCTTCTTCTTTCTTCACTGACATTCCAACAGTGGTTTCGTTTTTTAATGTCTCTTGGAAAAAACCAACCCCATATCGGCCTTTTAGGTGCTTTGAAAAGGGCATTCCTGCCATTGAACCCAATCTGCATAAGAGCATCAAGTGCTCCAACTATTGAGCCAGCACTCCAGGCCCTGCTGGCTTTTTGTTTACCTGTTTTTGTTTGTTTGTTTGTTTTTGTTTTTTGTGAACTGGTCTTGCTGTGTACTACATGCTAGCCTTGAACTTGCAATTCTGCCACCTCTGCCTTTCCAGTTCTGGGATTATAGACATGTACCACAGTACCTGGCTTTGTAAGGGTCCCTTTAATTGTTCTTCCTGTAAACAAGCCAAGAGATTGGGCTCTGAGGTAAGGCTTGCCTCCTTGACTGATATCTGTCACATCTTTCCCTGGTGCTGAAGCTACACTGACCACCTGACAAGGCATCATTGTCCACCCTGTCAACCTGGCTGCTCTGAACACTCCATGCACACCTCACACCTGGAGGAAGCTACATTGTAGTCATAGCTGCCTCAAAATGCTCACAAAGCCTTTTCTTCTCTTTTCCATTCTCAATCACAAGCCTAGGTTTCCAGCCCTTGACTTTTCTGGGTCATATCTATATATCTATAATGTTCACACTGGAGAACCACGCAATCCAGCACAAAACAAATCTTATAATGGTTTGGGTAAGTTTCCAACATTGTGGTGGGCTGCTTTTATAGCTATCCTGGGCCCCATCTAGCCTCTGCAGTGGGTTGGACAGCCTTGCCCAGTAGGTCCAGCAGCTATTTTCACCCTGGCCAAAAGAGAGGCACTTTCCCTGGTGCCCACAATAAGGCCTATGATGAAACAAACATGACCCCTTATTTGCATGTAAGATTATGTTTGTGATTGGTGCAAACAAAATCCTTCATTTGCATAGAGGCTCACCTTGGCCCCCTTTCCACCTATATAAGCAGACTGACTCACCTTTCCAGTCAGCCAGGAGAGACCCTCCTGTGCAGACCCCTGACCCCTGAACTGAAGAGTTCAGAGAGTGACCAGGTAAAACTGGGGGGGAGGTACAGCACAGTGGAGACAGTGAAGGATGTCAGAGGAGAGGTAAAGTGAGAGAGAGTGAAGGGAACTCTGGGTCCCAGGCACCCTAACCCTGAGAGTTGTAACCGTATGGCCTCTGTCAATGGCTGATGATGATCATTTGTAGAAATGAGCAGTGTTAACACTAGTTGCCTAGCACGCTAACACTTACCACAGTAAGACTGAACCTGAGGGCCATTCAAAAGCTTTAACACTAGAAGATATCACCCAGGGCTGCTGGCTGCTGCCGCCAATTATTGCTGTGGGAAGCCAAGGATTGCAATATCCATCAAGTGCTGAGGCCACTAGCAACTAAAGTCCGGAGGAATATGTCTTCAACCTAAACACTGAAAATCCAAAAGCATTCTTTGCTTGAAGCTATAAGCTTCTGGGTTTGTCAGGCTAGACTCTAGGCCTTGCCCATTCAAGACTTGGATTGCCAAGAGCGAAATAGCTTTGTGCCGTCTACTCACGATTTCTATCCAGGTAGATACAGCTGAAAGACTCAGCCAGCTGACTAGTAAAGGCTGTCTGCCACTCATCTGTGGTGATGAAGAAAATTTTTCCTTCTTTTGTGTTTTTATATTCCTTAGACAAGATCTTACTATGTGGACCTTGATGGCCTTGTACTCAGAGCCTGCCTCTGCCTCCCAAGTGCCAGGATTAAAAGTATGTACCACCACACTGGATTCTTTTATTTTGCTTCTTAATTATAGAATATGTGTGTGGGTACGTGTGAATGCATACGCCAGAAGAGAGAATCAGATCATCCAGGGTTGAGTTTACAGGCAGTTGTGAGCTGTCTAATGTGGGTTCTAGGAACCAAACTTGGGTCCTCCGCAGGGCAGTGTGTGCCCTTAAGCCTGATGAGTAACACTGATACCATGATAAAATACAGTACACGTGCCATCTCTGGGGGCTGGACACTTTGTGATATTACAACCTGGAGATAAACTGCAGACAAACTATAAAAATGATTCTAAAGGAGGCCTTGAGGCTGAGAAGGTGCCAGTGCCCCAAGTTTCTATGTAAGAAAAATGAAGCAAGCTGAGGTCATTCCACAAGGATGACTGAGGATTGGCTGTGTTATCAGGGACTTTCTGTCAGAACAGACGAAAGAGGCAACTGTTCAGACTTTGTTTCTTTGCTCTGCTTGCATGTTCATGCGAAACATTTGCCTTCCTTTGTGGCTTTGACGAGCATCCCCAAGCACTTTCCATCTGGAATAGCTCAACTGATAAATCCCTGTACACACTAAGGGTTAATGTATCCCATTTTCTCTTTCAACAACATGGAAAAGGAGAAAATGCAGGTGAAAAAGACAAACATCCAGCGCCTTCAGTTCTAAGTACAGCCGTGCATCACATACTAACACTTACGTCCAGGATAAACCAACAAAGGACACTGGTCCCAGAAGGCAGTATCACCAGGGACACTGTATTATCTTAGTTTGTGTGAGTATGCTCTATGGTATTCAAATGACATGGGGTCATTCTCACAGAACCCACTCATGCTGATAAGTGACGAACGCCCATCCTCAGGCTTAAAGTTATGACTCCCAACAAGATACAGGCTAGCTGGCAACTTCTTATCAAATGGAGCATTCAATGAATACTGGCTTAAAGGTGTGTTCACTACTGGCCATTCTCCAGTGCCTGATTCATCCTTAAAAAACAAAACAAGCCTCACCAACCAAGAGTGGGAAGCAGGTTTGATTAACAAGGACAACCAGACAGCCCTATTTCATATCTCCTTCTCTAGGAATATTCCGTCCCTCCTCACTATTGTCCTTAGACCACACACTTACACCCTGCAGGCCCTGGGTGGATGCTATTCTGAGTGTGTGTGTGTGTGTGTGTGTGTGTGTCTATGTGTGGGGAATGTGATTTACTTATTTGTGAGTGGAACAGGAGGTCAAGAGTGTGAGAGTTGGTTCTGTCCTTCCACCATGTGGGTCCCAGGAATTGAACTCAGGTCGTCAGGCTTGGCAGCAAGCTCCTTTACCTGCCGAGTCATCTCGCCAAACCAGATACTATCTTCTTGAGTTTTATCTCTTATATTTGAGTGTTCCTTTTCCACCTCCGAATCTGTGTGTTAAAGTGTCTTATAGCTACAGACATCTGGGATAAAAAATAAGAGGGAAATAACGTGATTTAGAATTACCCAGACATATCCCGATCACTCAGTCAGAGCCCCGAAAACATACTGATGGTAAGGGTGATACAAAGGAAAATTCCTACGGTTCCTCCTTCTGGGAACTACTACACAATTTTAGACCTTCTTACATTTCTTTCCTCCACCTTGAAGCTTCGGAGTAAACTGAGGCTGGAACTCTGACCTCAGAATAGCACGGGCGGGTAGGAGCAGGGAGCGAGAGGAAGCTGATGCCAGGACAGATTCCTGGAAAATTCCATTCCATACGTTTTCCAAACCAGAAATCTACAGAGTTATAGTAAACTAAAACTTTACTCACAGTGGGCTCTTCGTCCCTAAGGCATTCCCCTCCTGGTGGACTGACTTTCATATTTTTAATACAACCCCGCAGCCACGGGCACTTTACACAGTTCTTGCTCTTACAGCAGGGCTGTGAAACAAAACTGGAGCCTGTTCTGAGAAGAGCACCGCAGGAAGACAGCACTTGCTCTGCCGGAAGTTCCATCCAGTAAAGGGGCTGGGTGACTGTTCCCAGGCAAGTGAAAACAAACAGCTGTCTGTGTCTCCATACTCATTCATCTCAAAGAACTAGAGGGAGAGCTTCACTGAGCCCAGGAGGGCAAAGAGTACGGGAGGACGAATTGGGTGTGTTGGACAAAAAAGGGCTCAGCCCCTCTCCTGGACTGACTGAGCCAGCTTCTGGCAATCTATTAGAGCTGAAGGAATAGCCACAGGGGCTCAGGTTGATACAGACACAAAACTAGACAGAAAGGAAGCTGAGGGGACCAGCCTAGATGAAATCTTGAAGCCCCACCTGGTGCAGGGTGAGTGGCAGTTCTAGAGAATGGATCCATCTCTCCCTATGCACTAGCAACTCTTGGCTTTCTGTTATGGGGGAACTGCCACGGTGATTACCCCCCCAAATCTTTCAAATTATCTGGTCATGACCGACTGGGATAAAACGGCAGAAAGAAAATAGCCTGTCACAGACTTCTCCTGCAGCGCTAAGTGGAAGGATGTTTCCCAGGTCTGGAAGTTCAAGGCTTACCTGTGCCACACATAGAGTTAATTCAAGACGAATGCAGGCAACTCAAAAGTTAGAAGGGGTGGGGAGGGCTTAGGTCAGTGGTAGAGCATTTGTCTAGCAGGTGTGGGGGGTCCTATGTTTGATCTCTAGCACCAAAAAACAAAAGAAAGATCTAAACAAGTCTCTCTGTTTAGACTGAGTGGTATGATGCTTGCTTTATACTAAAAAAAAGCAGCATTTTCTCTTTTGAAACTTTTTGTTGCTGTTGTGTTTCTAATTGCTAATGAACTCATTAGTTCATTTATCTGTGTTCAGGTGATTAATAAAGTTTACAATAAAGTTCCAAACATGGATGACTTTGTACGAATACATCCACATGGTATTAGTTTAAAACAAAGGTGACCATGGTGTCTTCTATGTACTTTTCTAAAATTGAAATGGGTCCATACATAGAACCTTTTACAATTATATGACGCTGTAGTGTGTAACAGCTATACATTAAGACTGGCTTCTCTGGCTTGTTCCCAAACGCTATCAAGGGGAGCAACACCCAGCTCGGTCCTCCAGCAGCACAGCCAGAGTCACAGGCGCCAGGTAGGCCCATGTGCAAGGCCAGGATCCCTGCGGAGCATGCCTTTGGTGTGTTCACAGGCAACTTCCACGTTCCTGCTCCTGATCACTATGGTGACGATTCCCCAAGGATAGAGAAACCTAGCAAGAACTCACTCCAGGCTTAACCAAAACAAAATTAAGTGGAGGAAACATGGGTCTTGGGCAGTTTTCTTGCCCTCTTTTCAAAAGCAATACACGGTGGAGTTTGCAAACCACGACAGCACAGAGCACATACACTAGACTCAAGCCCGAAGTGAACCGGGCCTGTGGGCACATGTGACTGTAGTTCCGGTTATCCAGGAGGCTGAGGCAGGAAGATTACTTGAGTTCAAGTAGAACACCAGCTCAAAACCACGACTATCATTACCACAGATCAAGAGTGAAGCACTCTCTGAGGTCGTTCTTGATTCCAATTAATTTTGTTATTACTTTTATCTCCAAATGAACTTTGCATTCACATTAAATCTTGAGCCACTTGTCCATGATACCATAACAATAATATTCTTTCCCACTTGCAGTACTGGGGAGCAAAACTAGAGCCCCTCACATGTTGGAGGCAAAGCACTCTGCCACCGAATGACATTTGATTTTTCTCCATTAAGGAGTCAGAAACCAACACCCGGTTCCTGTAGATCCAAGTTAAGACCCACAGTGGCCTTTTAAGTGAGAGCCTGCCCCAGCATGGATGCTGATGCAGAGCCTCACCCGGTCCCACCCCAGCAAGGTGACACTGGATGTGGTGCTTACGTGAAAGCCCCCTCAGCTGCCACATACAAGGTGCAGCGGGAGTTAGCTGCATCAATATTCAGGAAGAATTTGGAGGCATCAGCTTAACACACAGTCTCCAAGCGCCTCCGCTATCAGCAGCTTCTTTCTCTCACAAAAGCCTTCTCTCCACCCGCCACCTGCCCTTGCTGGTGCCAGATGCCGCTTAACTTTGACAGCCTGCAGGACAGGCCACTTGAGGTGCTCCACACCAGGAGGCCCTTGCCTCAGCAGTGCACTTACACACAAAGCATCTGTGCAGAACCACCTACTTTCAAGGTCACATTGAGCTGAATCACCAAGGCCGGAAATGCTATCTATTAGAGAATGAGATTTTAGGAGGCGTGCTGACCGGGCAGAATGTCATTTTTCATTCCATTTCCAATACAGACCTGGGAGCTGCAAATGAAGGCGCCAATGATATGTCTGGGACAAAAGCCACACTGTTAGCTAGCATTTTACAGCAATGTCATCCTCTAGGTTAGAATGCACATGATTTAAAAAAAAAAAGACAGCACGGCAAGGATAGAAATCCTTGATTTTAAACTTAAACATGCTTAAAAACAGTTAGGGAGAGACCCCCAGGTCTATTTTAAACTCCGCCCACCACAGAAAAAAATGAATGGGGAGCAATACGGGGCCCAGCAGAAGCCACGAGCAGGAGAGTCTGAGGTCAATTTGCAAAGGTTCAGGATCCCTAAAAGGCAGCTGCAGACTTCTCTTCCCACTCCAACACCAACTCTGGCACACCAGCTGTGACACCCACATTATTTTTGTTACTTCCATATGAATTACAAACGTCTCATTTGCATGTGCTATTTATGTGGTCAAACTCAAACAAACAAATCATTTGCCCATTAGGCAAGCTGCCAGCATGAACCTAACTAAAGGAAGCCTTCATGATGGAATTCTTCAGTATCTCACAGGCCCCTAAAAGTCCTGCTGAGATTCCATGACTTGTGTGAAAAAAAAATGTGGGGGGATTCAAAACAGAAAAGTCCATATATGAGAATTCTGGCATCTAACTCCCAGATGAGGAGAATTCTGGCATCTAACTCCCAGATGAGGAGAATTCTGGCATCTAACTCCCAGATGTGGAGAATTCTGGCATCTAACTCCCAGATGTGGAGAATTCTGGCATCTAACCGAGCCTGAGTATGAGCACAAGAGGCCCAAAGCCCAACAGCTTCTCCTCTGCTATGACCTGAGCTAGCTATCTGCGAACAGGCAACTAACAAGCCTAGTGGCAACTTCCATCCCACCTTAAAAAGCATCAAGAGAAATGGAAGACTGGTAAATGCTCTGAATTGAAGAAAAAAAATGGTTGTTTGTTTGTAAGTTCTCTAGCTGGACGCTGCACCCATAACTTCACAGCGGGGCCTGTGAGGACACCAGAGACGCTGCTGTGTATCCATGGCAACAGAAAATTTTCCTCATCTACCTCAACCTCTCTGAGAGCTTGACGCTGGCATCACGGAGCATAATCTGTATGTTGAAGATGGGTCCTGCTACCTTATCTAAGAGTCCTCACCTGCGCAGGGGGTAGGCATTACTGCCTAGTTTCTCAGAGGAGTCAACTCCCATAAGGGTAAGCGCATGGGTACCAGCAGGATGGCTCAGGTGGTAAAAGCACTCGTTGTAAGCCCAAAGATCTGAGTTCAAATCCCCAGGACCCACATGGAGGAGGTAGAAACCAGCTCCCACAAATGATGGCATGCACACACCATCTTAGAATGCTTGGCATGAATTTCAGTTTTTCTTTCTTTCTTCTTTTTTTATCATCAAATAAGTTTTGGCATGGGATGATAAGAGAATTTCCAACAATTACTGAAATTGTTCCAAACATTCATCTGCTATCCTGTACTGTGTGTTTATGTGAAGCAGTGTTCTCACCGCCGACAATTATAAAATCAAAATATTGATCAACTCTGAAAATCAACGAAGATGCTTGATTTCCTGAGTCAAGTATTCAGGAAGGTTTAATCCTTTATGAAAAAACAGAGCAGTGCACCAATCTCATTAGAGCACAAATTGGCTTTCAACTTTAACACGCATGTATAACCTAAGAATTGCTCGAATATAAACTGGCTACTCACTCTCAGTGTCTGAGTGATGTAGCCATGTATATAGCTACCTACTCTGGGTCACACAGCATTTCACGGACAAAGTTTAAGAAGCCCTAGCCTGTTCCACACCAGGCACGTGGTAGGCAAGGCTTAGACAAGGCTGGCTGACACTGGCCCTGGGCTCTCGCCTGTTGAGTCTGGCTCACTGCCTGGGTGTGGGAGAGAATGTTTACAGAAAACAAATGCACAGGTAAAGGAATCTCAGAACTGTGTATCAGAAGGATGCTGCCACACAGCACAGAGCAGCCCATGTTGATATAAAATAGGAGTATATATTTTACCAATGCAGAAAAAATGTTTTATTTTGATTAACCACCAAGTTCACAGTCTCTTTTAAATTTTTAAAGAATTATTGTTTGGCAATGTCTCTCTCACACACTCATTACCTTCTTTTATGGCCCCCACTTCTTCCCTACAGTTTCCATCTTAGTAAAAGTCTTTTCCATAAGCACCTGCTTGCTGGCTTACCCTGGATTTTCCACAGTTATTAAGGCAGCAGGCGGCCGACAATGCCCAGTCCTTGCCAGCAGTGGGCTTGTGTGTCCCACGAACTAATGGACCTCTTGTGCTCTGAGCTGACCTGCTCTGAGCTGACCTGCTACTGGGGAGAAGTTAATTACCACACAATGGGTATCTGTGTTGCGAGGCACCCTCCTTCTGTCTCCAGTGCCTTCCCCAAAGTTCGTTCTCTGTTCCCCAAGTCTTCCCTCTAGGGGAGCATTCCTCAACGTACCACCTCTATCCCCGCCTGTCCTATTCCTCATTCTCGTGCCAATGTGCTTAGTTTTCCTTACACCATGGGAAACCACACCACTGTATTCTTTGTTTACCTGAAATACAGGGCACCTCAACCCAACCAATAGCTATTAGAGCCATGGAAGCAGGAGCTTCATCTAGCTTGTTCCCTGCTGCCGGAATAGTGGCTCACGTCTGTCACCCAAGTTGAAGCAGAGAGGCCAAAACAGGTGGATCACAAGTTCTAAGCCACCCTGGGCACAGAGTAAGACTGAGACCAGCCTGAGCTATATATGCAAAACCATGCCTCTCTATATAGAGACTGCATATACATACATACATATGTACATATATGCATTGCTGTGTGTGTGTATCTGTGTGTGTATGTCTGTATCATCTCTTTTATTACTAGTAACTAAAACATGACTCACACTACCTAATATTGCCTGGTGGATGAATACACGGAGGAATAAATTCCTTGGCTCATACCATTTACTTATGAGTAATATTTGAGGCATCACTGACAATTTTATTTGAAGCCCAGTCAAACACACATGCTGTAGGGCTGGGCGTGGTGGTGCACACCTTTAATTCCAGCAGAGGCAGGCAGATCTCAGCTTTGAGGCCAGCCATGTATACAGAAAGATTTCCATGCCAAGCAGTGGGGGTGCACACCTTTAATCCCAGCACTCGGGAGGCAGAGGCAGGCCTCTGAGTTTGAGGCCAGCCTGGTTTACAGAGCGAGTTCCAGGACAGGCAATAAGGCTACAGAGAAACCCTGTCTTGAAAAAACAAAAAGCAAAACCCAAAACAAACAAACAAATAAATAAACAGACAGAATGAGTTTCACAACAGCCAGGGCAGAGACACCCTGTCTCAAACCAAACAAAACAAAATGCTGTGCTGTTTTTGCATGCAGTCTGTCAGTGAAAGACCTAACTCATGCATGCATGTGCATGTGTGTGTGTGCGTGTGTGGCCAGCCAGAGAAGGACTTAATACTCTGAGAACAAACTCTTCTCCGACCTTTCCCACAAGTGGTGCTCAGTCCTATACAATAAAGTTCACAAGCAACTCAGCTCTAGGCTGCTCCAGGATTCCAAATACTTTGCTAATGATGTGGATTCAGCTGAGAAAAGAAACCTGTGGGTTACAAAGCTCCAAGACTTAGGTTTTCCCGGCTCTGATGAGTATTGTTCCTTTTTCAAGGATTTCATATCTCTGCATCTCGAGCAAGTGCCTCTGAGCACCAGAAACATATGTTACTGTTCCACAGCCCCAGGGGTCAACCAGCCTCCGCTGCTGATACAGAGGGCTGAGCACACACAGCGCAGGAAAAGGCTAGGGAGGACTGGGTCAGGTGGGGTGCCTGCTGCCATCCGGACAGGTGGACAAGAGACAGAAGGTGAGAACAACCAGCCCCAGCAACCTCAAGCCTCAGAGGTTGGTAAACCAGGTAAGAACTAGTATTTGAAGGAATACACTTCAGTTATTCAGAAAATTCATTTACATCAAATTACTTCTGGGTGGGGAAACATGAATAGCTTGTGGAGATGGAGGTCTTATAGAATAAGAATCATTAGATAAAGAGACCAGACCATTTTCAAACGCTCAATATTGAGCTTCTTGGGCTCATGTTTGAGTATCTGGGGCAAAAAGGTATGAATGACCCCACAGGTTTCACCTAAGCATCAGGCTCTATTACAAGTTTGAGGTCAAGAAAATATACAAAGGGAGCTGGAGAGATGGCTCAGCGGTTAAGAGCACTGACTGCTCTTCCAGAGGACCTGACTTCAATTCCTAGCACCCACATAGCAGCTCACAACTGTCTGTAACTACTGTTCCAGGGCATCTGATGCCTCACACAGACACACATGCAGACAAAACACCAACGCACATAAAATAAATAAACAAACTAGGAGAAGCACACTTTTAAAAAGAAGAAAATGCAGAAAAACAACAATATCTATTCCAACAGGACACAAAATAAAAAGATGTGCTCTCATACACCTGAATCACCAGGCCTGGAACACGCTGTCAGCATGTTTTCAAAAACAACAAAAAGATAACTCAGGGCTGGAGAGACGGCTCAGGGAAAGAAGTGTTTGCTGCACCAACATGAAGCTTGAGTGAGGATTGCCAACACCCACACACAATGCCAAGTGTGGCAATAAGAGTGTGGTGTGTGCCTGCAACCTCAGAGCTGAGGGATGGGGACACGTGGCTTCTCAAAGCTCCCTGGCCGCCGCCGCTCAACCTTGGTGATTAGTGGGCTTGAGGTTCAGTGAGAGAACTTGCCTCAAAAGGAGAAAGCATTAGAGTGACAGAATCACACTTAGGTTAGCCTCTGGCTTCCACATCCATTCACACAGGCAAGTGCTTCCCACCATCACACACACACACACACACACACACACACACAAGGAGGAGTCACCTTCAGCACTTTTTATGCACAAAATCCCTCTTTAGATATTTGTAAAAGAGGAAAAAAAAAGTCCAAGTCAAAATGTTTTATGATTCTTCTACATTTGTAGTTACAGCAGTTCAAAGACAATGAATATTCTTTAAAGATTTATTTTTATTTTATGTGCATGAGTGTTTTGCTTATGCAAAACATACCATACGCATGCCTGGAACCCACAGAGGCCAGAAGAGGGTTTCCAATTCCCTAGAGTTACAGGTGTTTGTTAGCCGCCACGTGGGGGCTGGCAACAAAACCTGGGTTCTATGGAACAGCAATAAGTGTTTGGAATCTCCAGCTGTGTGTGGGGGGTGGCATTCTAGACCCTGCCCTAAGCACACTAAGCAGCAACTCCCTGGAGCTGCCTCATTCCAGACTCCGCCCCTGAGAAAGCCCGCCATGGAAGCCAGCGTGACTCCTCTCCCAGAGATGCCTGGGACAATCTGTATTCTGTCTCCTGCCTTCAGGAAAGTCACCTGGGGGTGGGCTGCTTTGCACTGCTCTATTTATTAAGTATGGATTTATTAATTCAATTTGATTTGGCTTATTGCATCAGAGGCGGAGGAACCCAGCAACCGGGCATCCAATACTTATCAATAATAAGTATTGATAAGTACATTTTTAAAATTTATTTATTATGTATACAGTGTTCTGTCTTCATGTATGTCTGCAGGCCAGAAGAGGGCATCAAATTCCATTACAGAGTGTTGTGAGCTGCCATGTGGCTGCTGGAAATTGAACTCAAGACCTCTGGAAGAGTAGCCAGCACTCTTAACCGCTGAGCCATCTCTCCAGTCCCTGAATACTTTTTAAAAGCTGAAACTTCAATCTTTTCAACAATATGCAAAACTATGTCTTCACTCTACTCCCATTCAAAAGTAAAAGGCTGTTTGGAATAAATCAAAAGTGAACTGAAAACAGTCTGCTCTGAAAGATTCATATTTTCCTTAGAAAAAAATTCCAGGTAATCCCAAAACCTGGCCAGAGGAAGCTAATATGAATAACCAAAGATATATAAACAATGTCTGTTGCAAGGCAACAGCATAGGAGGGGCCAGCATAGGATGCCCAGCGGCAGGATGGCTGAGGGTGAGGGTTGGGAGGCTTCAGCAAACAGACTTTTAACACACACAAAGTTGGATGGGGTAATCAAAGGCTCTGGGAAGCTCTGTAGTAAATAAACTGATTTAATTTTATTTTATCTTAAAACCATTTTCACCTCTACAACAGCACATGTAAAGCTGGACAAATCCTAGGTAACACTAACCAGATAATATGGGAAAATATATTCCTCTTCTTTGCTTTATGAAGAAAAAAATTTAAGTACAGAACTACTTTTTTTAAAACAACGACCCAAGTAACCCCTTCATGTAATCATTTTGGAATTTTCTAAATTTGAAAATAAATGCAAACAGCTGAATGTTTTATTAGTGCTGTGGTCATTTCCATAGGGGTGTTTCAAAATGAGACGATGGGTGTGCCCCTTTGCTGGCTCCCTCGGAGAGGACACAATGGAAGGGAACATCTGCCAAAAGCAAGGAGAAACAAGGTGGAGAGAGGAAGGGAGGAGAAGCCAGCAAGGCCAAGCAGGAAGAAAAATCTCACCGTCTTCCTGCGCAGCCAGCCTGTGTCTCTGGGGTTCCAAGCCAGCCTCTAACTACCTTAAACTTAGAACTAAGTAATAACCATAGAAGGAGTGACGCAAAAAGAAAGATCTTGGGCTGGGGAGATGGCTCAGTTAATGAAGTGCCTTCCATGCCAGCATGAAGACCTGTGCTCCACCCCAAGAACCCACACTTAAAACAGCTGGGGGAGGGCCAGTGAAATGGCTCGGCAGATAAAGAACTTGCCACAGAGACCAGTGATCCAAGCTTGATTCCAGACCTCATGCAGTCGCAGGAGAAAACTGACTCCCACAACCAGCTCTCTGACCTCCACATATGCTTTGTGGCACCTACACCCACACTCAGGCACTAAATAAATATTTTTTATCTGGGTGTGGTAGCACCCAGTTGTCATTCCCATGCTAGGGAGGGAGGCCAAAGCAATAGGCAGACCCCTTGGGCTCACTAGCCATCCTGCCTAGCAGATCTGGTAAACTACAAGACAGTGAGAGAACTTGTCTCAAAGAACAAAGAGGATGGTAAAGCTAACCTCTGGCCTAGACATGCATACACACCTGTACACACATACACATATACACCTGTACACACACACGTGCATATACACCTGTACAGTGCACCTGTACACACACATGCACAAACCACCTGTACACATGTGTGTACATACACCTGTACACGCACCTGTACACATATACCTGTACACACCTGTACACATATGTGCGCATACACCTTACACACGTGTACATACACACCTGTGCACACGCATCTGTATACCCATATGTACACATATACCTGTAAGCATACACCTGTTTACACACATATACACACACATACCTGTACACACCTAAGTGCACACACACCTGTACACACACATGTGCACATATACCTGCACATACCACATGTACATACATACTAAAAAGAGAGGAAGGGGGGAGATTTTGCAGAAATGGGGCTTTATTTTCAGATTGAGAACACTCAAGTCAAGAGCTGGAGAAGATCCCAAACAGCCCTTTCTCTAAAGATTAAGAAAAGAAAAAGGAATGCCCACAGTTAGAGCAATGAAATTCCCATCCTGGGCTACAGAGCTGGCCCGGCATCACGTGACATGAAGAATTCAGAGTTCACATTGTTTTTCACAAAACAGGTGAAAAGCCAAACTCAAGAGGACAGAAAATGATCTGATCCTGTGTACAAGACAATCCTTTACGTCATAGACAAGAGCCCCCAAATCTAATGTCAAATGAAAGGCGTCTTTGAATAGCGTATTTGGTATGATTCCATTTATATAAGACTTCAAAAAAAAAGGTCAAAACAAAAATAAACTGCTTGGGGGATCCTGGTTCAACATAAAACCATTTTACTGAGAACAACAAAGGAAAGATGACCGAAAAAGTCAGGAAAACAAGGTTAGCAGGGAGAGGGGGTGCAACTTAGTGCCCACCCCTCTTTTCTGAAGACTGTCTCTGCTTCTTCGATCGGTCGGACACAGGGCGACAGAGGTGTAGCTTGTCTGGGCTACACGGGTACATGTCTGTGCTGTTATTCTTCAGCTGTGCACAGCTCACACACTTTCAGAGATAATGTCATTGGTTTATTTTAGTAACTCTCCTTAAGTCTTCAGAAGAAAACAAATTGAAAATATACAGTGGATGGGTCAGGAGAATTCAATTTACTAGAGATTTGTCAACCCCAGTAAGGTCGAGAATGGCCCAGGAATTTAGTTAAGTCTTCACAATTAAGATAGGAAATTCTATTAAGTCTCCCCTGGTCCAAACACCAGGAGGGTGCCAGACACTGTTCCCCAGTATTGTAGTGGTGGTAGGTAGTCTCTATCTGGTTTTATATTTTTTTCAGATTGTAGTGGCATTTCATTTGTATAAATAAAGCTTGCCTGAAGATCAGAAAAGTAAACCAGCCACACTGGCCAGCCTTACAGACCAGGCAGCAATGACACACACCTTTAATCCCTGTAGCCACACTGGCTTGCCACAGAAACCAGGCAGTACTGGTGCACACCCCTAATCCCAGCACTAGTGAGGATCATAAAACAGGAGGAGAGAGCTCTCAGTCTCATTCTGAGGTTTCCTGGAGGCAGGATCACCATTTTCAGACTNAATAAAGCTTGCCTGAAGATCAGAAAAGTAAACCAGCCACACTGGCCAGCCTTACAGACCAGGCAGCAATGACACACACCTTTAATCCCTGTAGCCACACTGGCTTGCCACAGAAACCAGGCAGTACTGGTGCACACCCCTAATCCCAGCACTAGTGAGGATCATAAAACAGGAGGAGAGAGCTCTCAGTCTCATTCTGAGGTTTCCTGGAGGCAGGATCACCATTTTCAGACTGAGGGAGGGGTAAGAGCCAATGGCTGGCTGCTTTGCTTTTCTGGTCTTCAGGTTGACCCCCAATATCTGTCTCTGAGTGCTTGGATTACACTGTCTTTATTAATTTTTTTTTATTAATCGTGCTTAATCAGATATGTGGAAAGGCAATGCATAATTAAAGAGGAACCTCTTCACGGTGACTCCAGCAAACAACACAGATTCTCCAACAAACAGCTTCAACTACCTGGGCCAGCATGAGGCAGCGGGTGCAGGCTCTGCCCAAGCTCTAAGGATTCCACACAAGCCCCTCAACATTTTCCCAAAGCCCCCTAAATCTCAAGTCAGCTCTTTCCCACATCTGAGCTGCAAACCTGATAGAAGTCTTCATTTCTTATCTTGGGTATTAGTGAAGATGAAACTCCCCAAGTCACTAAGATGGGGTATCTTAGCAACGCCTCCAATATCCACAGGGTAAACGGTCTCAGGCCGTGTTGCAAGCCTTCATTCAATACCCGTACACCAAGGTTCATAAAATGCTTTATTTTAATGTCCAATCCTGGAATTTTAAAAATCATTTTATATGTTGAAACTGTAAGGTACTATATGGGCAGAGATGCTACTTACGCACATTTTAGATATGATTTATTAGGATGCCCAGAAATGTCACATGGTCAGGTAGACAAGGACCCAGTCTTGATTTGAAATGTTTTCCTGGCAATCAATTACAAGACTAGTCACAGCTCCTTAAAATTGGATGATTTTTCTGTACAACATGGAACTGTGATGTGCCCACAGGATATTCTGAACACTCTCAACTTGAAATTCAATGTATAGCTGTGACCTTCTTTGTCTGGTATAAAAGTCTGACATTTCTCCTTGGAATAATCAATAGGAGTTCTTTTCAAAGTAAACTCTGTAGTAATAGGACTTGATTGGTCAAATGAAATATCTATAACAATAAATAAAATTTCTACCAAGGGCAGTTCTCTCTTAAATAAAGTTTGCATTGATGGTGGACTTAATAAAATCTTTTGTCCAATGGTTATCAATACTACTGAGCAAGGACAAAGACCTCTGAGAAAGACAGCACTAACAGCTTGGAAGAAGTGGATAAGAGGGGGAAGAGGGGGCAAAAGATGGTAGAGTGTGATGACAGTGTAATCAAGCACTCAGGAGGCTGAGGCAGAAGGATTGCTGTGAATTCAAAACTAGCCTGGGCTATACATTGAGGTTCAAATTTTTCTGATTGCTGGTAGTAGCTGGGTATGAAGAAGGCTTAGATGTTCCAGAAGCGACAGTAACAAATCTTTACCAAAACCTAGGGAACCTGCTCTCCCTGTATCTTCTTATGCCACATATAGCATCTAAGACGCATGGATCTATTCCTAAGAGAACACCTACACACAATCCACATCTGATTCAAATCCTCCTCCTCTCTTCCTCTAAACGTACTCTCCAGAAGAAAGAAAACATCAACGAAAGTGTCACATCCATGCGTACAACATTGTTTTGTGACACAAGACCCAAGCTAGGGGACCCAATGAGTGCAGAGGGCAATACATGGCTGGAGGAGATGAAAAGTCACGGCGACAGCACAGGTATGCAAGGTCAGAGTGAACACGTGTGCTGGTGAAGTAACGGGAAGTGGACAAGGGTAAGAAGACCCAATCAAGTTGGGCATAGTGACTCACGTCTATAATCCCAGCACCTATGAGACTGAGGCAGAAGGATGGCCATAAATTTCAGGCTAGCTTAGCCACATGGTGAATTACAAGCCAGTCTGAGTTACAGAGCAATATTTTGTCTCAAAAAATACAAATAAAAGTAAGAAACCATTTTTTCCCTGAATGAAATGAAGAACGAAGCTGTCTTAGACTAAACTGTGAAGGCCGTGGGAAGAGCTGGTGTACTGGTGTGAATGAGGCATTTGGTTTTAAAAATGCTAACCCTGAGAGGCACTTAAATAGCTCCATGACGAAGGAAGCAGCCACCGTAGGTATGTGAGAAGTCAAAGTAAAGACGTGTAGAGGCCTGAACCTGATAAGAGGGCTCCAGATCCATCAGACAGCCCAAGGTGAATATATACAGGGGCTTCTCACTCTGAAGAGACCGTCTCTAGGATGCTGCCAAGAGAAAGCAACTGAGTCCTGGATGCTTGATGAGGAGGTAACACAAACACCAACAACCATGGGAAGGAGCAGGTTATACATGGTGCATGCACGTGTGTGTATACACACACATGTGTGCGTGCACTCATGCACGTTTGTGCACACGTGTAGTGTACATTGCTTTTAAATGAAGCTTTCCACCACAATAATTAAGGAACATGTTTGATTACCAGCAGTCATTCACTCAGAACAGGCAGCTACTACCGTAACGGTAACGGTAACCGCTGGCAGTGCTATTTGTTCTGGGGGTCTGTTCATGAATTAGGAGACACGAGAATGTCAGACCTGGAAATTAGTTATTAATGAAGAAGACACTTTGGAAGAAGAGAAGCAAATGGGTGAAAACCCTGTGCCGCTGCACAAATGGCTGTGCTTATTAAACACATCAATCATTCTTATCCTAACCCCAACTGACTGACACTGCACCACAAGAGGCTGCCGTCCTTACAGCCTGCATAAACCAATTATCATGTGACAAAGGTGCAGGACTGGGCTCAGAAGAATCCAGTCTTCAAGTTGCTATTAATTCTGAGAAGAAAACATTTATCTTTTGTTAACAGATATGGAAGCTGAAAGATTTGGTTCCTGTAGAGTATCCATGATGTCCTCGCAAGTTTGTGTTTCCATCGCTCCGTTAGTTGTGTGAACATATTCTTAGAGTTTGTTTTCCAAAATGTCCAAAACACTTCAAACCTGTCTCAGATCTGTCTCAGATGAAGTTTAAAGGAATCTTCCTTCCACACTAGTCAGAAGAGACCACAGGAAGCCGGGCAGTGGTGGCACATGCCTTTAATCCCAGCACTCAGGAGGCAGAGGAAGGTGGATTTCTGAGCTCAAGACCAGTCTAGTCTACAGAGTAAGTTTGAGGACAGCGAGGGTTATACAAAGAAACCCTGTCTGAGGGGAGGAGCGAGACCAGGGAAGAGAATGAGCATTTCCAGAGACAGGCAGCTCAGGACATGGGGACATCACTCAGCCAGCCATGTCATGCCAAAGGCTACAGGAGCCATGATGCATTACATTTCACTGACCAAGTATCTTTCAGGACCGAGAAGGGAAGAGGAAAATCAGAATCTATTATCTCCTGCTACATCTTGTACACTAGAAGCAGACTGCATAGCAACACTGGGTTGATGGAGGAGGGTCATCTGTCTATGTGTTACTTTCATTGGTTAAT